>JAQIWD010000680.1:0-17996 GCA_034694825.1 Anurida granaria
AGAAATTTCACTGGAAACTACCCTAACAAGGGAACGTGTTGCGCTGTAACCTTTTCAAATTTAATCAAATATCTCGTATTCGTCATAAAATTAAAATGTTAGGTTAGGTCATTGATTAGGTTAACCTAAAACAAAAATGCGTAAAACGCAGGACACTTTACAGTCGAGGAAGAAGGTGTCGGAGGGATTTTGGCTTCAACTGGAGGGTTACACCCAGCGAAGCTCCCTCGTCAGTTTTCAAAATGTAATATTGACCGAGGTCAACTATAAAAATGCCTTTTATTGAAAATATACCAAAATTTCTTAAACTGGCCTCATTTTTAATGAAGGAATATGATTGTGGGTTTCATGCGGTTCAAGCATGAGAATGGAAGTTGGAATAAAACGTAGCTCGTAACTTTAACAACGTTGGGATGGTTGAAAAGGTTTTTAAAATGCAGGCGTGATGTCTAGGCGTAATTCGACTTTTGTGTCTGCTGGATCCCAAACAAAAAACCTTTTCCCCGAGATTGTTTTCACAGCTGTTAATCTCCGTTGTCATGATTTGCCCTGGAGGAATAAGAAAAGATGCTAAAGGAAGAACACTCTTGAACAAAACCCCATCGTCATTTTCATCTTAACTATTCTTCATCCCCCTCTTCTTTCTTCTTTTTTATCTTCCAAGACGTAAAAATCAGCTTTTCACAATAGGATGCTTTTTTTTTGTGTTAAGAAGGGATTTTCTGGAGGGAGGGAGGGTTCGTATTCTTGTAAGTTTCTTGAATGCTGAGGTCGTTGGCAACTCACGGCTTGTCTTTCCCATGCATCTCTCATCCGTCAAATGCAGATTTCTCAGTAGACCAAAAAATCATTTCGACTTGTTAATGGTCATTATTCTCTACACGCTCCAATTAATTTAAACAACCTTTTCCACTTTTATTACAAAGGACAGGCGAACTCTGACTCTTAGTGTCTTAAGTGGATCTTCTCCAGTTTCTCCAATGAGTTCTTCCAACTAAAATCTTATATTTTTCAAAGTATTTTTTATATAACAAACACATAATTCACGAAAAAATTACAACTTTTTGGATTCCTGAGCAGGGAGAAAATAGCCACCGCCATTTTGAAGTATGATATCCGAAAAATCAGGGTCTTAACTACAACTCAGGAAAATCTCGGGTAAAATCTTTAATGGCATAAAAGGTTAGGGTATATTTTGGTAATAACATCCTGCTGCGAGTCCAAATACTCAATCATATCGTAAAAACTATTTTGATGGAAAAAGTTTACAGCTGTAACGTAGTACTCTAGTAACTTACTAATGGACCAAGAAGGACTTACTTACCCAATAAGAATCTTTGTGTGTGTGCTTTTATAAAGAAAAGCCTTTTTGGAAATAATGCGTCCAAGTCCAAATCCCTATAGATATTTTCTTTTCTCGAAAGATCTTAAAGGAAAAAATGCGCTGCCTTTTGACCTTTCCCAAATTTGCTGCTAAACTGAAATTATTTTCCCTAAATTTTTGTGGTCCTCCGCATTACTTTTACCCTCTTTGAACCTATTTTTGTAAGTGTGCCAACCGACCATTTAGTGAATTCAGTAAATAGAGTGGGTGATTGTGATGGATACTTTTTACTGTGAGTTTGTAAGTACTTTACAATGATCGACGCTTGATCATCATCTCGCTAAGTAAGTGGAGGGCAAGACGTCACAGCGACAGAAATAAATCATTCCCTTTTTACCAAAAAAATATGGGCAGAACAAGAGGAAATGAAAGAAGAAAGGAAGGAGGACATATGGAAGGAAGTGAGTATTGCTGAATTCTTGGTCCTGCCTCCACGTGTCACCTAAACCCAAGTCTTTTCTCTTGGTGGAAGAAAATTGAAAAAGGATATTTTATATTTTCTTCTTCGCTTCCTTCGTTCGACTGATGGGAGAATGAAGTGATTGTGAACGATTTTGCTTTCACACAATAACAAGCGTAGGAGAAAGAAAAGCTGCATGAACAGATGTAGGGGGGTACGTAGGAAGAAAGTGTGGCTTCAGTCTCATCTAAAGTGAAAGTGGGACCGCAGGGTATAAGAAAATAATCCATTTCAATATATTCGAACTCTCCTGGTGGGAAATCATTGGACCGTACATAACTGCCATGGGAAACTATTCTAACGCCCCCACTTGATCTTCACTCAGAAAAGATACCTTGGGGGGGATACAAAGTTATTGCTACATTTCCTGTCTTTGAACTTATCACTTGCCTACGACTGAGGCTATACGGTTCAAGTAAAATGCCAAAGCTCGAACATACTTTCATGCTGAAACAACATTTGCGTATGTGGAATTTGAACATTTGTAGGTGAATCATTTGACAGGAAGGTTTTTCAAAAATTAATTTTGGAAATCATCCTTCATACTTTATGTCCTGTAACTGGAACTCATCCGGATTTAATTACGTCGACATTGACCATTGTAGGAAATAATCCAAAGGACGCCGTGACGTTCCCTTCTTTTAGGTTCTTTATGTCCCTAGTGTAACTAATTCTTGAGTCCCTTGGTAAGATCGGGGAAGGGCTCTCGCATTATTTTCAATAACGCAGCGCAACAGCAGCTGGAACCCATTCATCCTACTATTCCTCACACATGGCAAAATTTTCACTGGACCCTTTCAAACATAAAGTAATTAACAAGACCTTAAAGGCAAAGCCATTATCCAAATCATGTCATAACATTAAGTACGTATACATTGCACACACATGGTTTTTGCGTCCGGAATATCTAAATCCCTTCGGAAATATAAATATCCCAAAACCCACTGCTATATTTTCTGCATCGGTACCCACCACTGCAGCCTGCTTGTAGTAAAAATATAACAACTGTTACAAAAGCAACTAAAGAAACAATAGCAGCTAAAGCAACTATTGATATAGAATATAAATATAGCGGTTCTCAAGTTGAAGTTAAATTTTATGAAATAAAAATATTTTTTTGTCGTCATGAGCGTGATTTTCAAAAAGTAGGGCCAAGGTTCTGGATAGTGATAGACCCAAGCGCATGGTTACACCGCGACCGGTTCCCTCGCGTGCTGGACAAAGGCTCAGAGATTAAATTTTTTATTTTAATTTTGCTTATTGAAAGTGTTTGGCTATTCAGTTTGTGAAATAATTGATGAAGTCAAACCGTCCCGCAGTCTGAGACTACAATAGTGAGCCTTGCTCCCTCCCTTATAAAAATTCAGAAACTAATTTACCTGATGCAAGTCCCCATTCGTGTGGTTTATTGTAGTGGTGGTGGCCATTATGTGGGCAGATCCTTAAGTCCTGAAGTTCCACCAAATTTCCTTGTTGCTTAATGTCGGCTAACGGTGGGCTCTGTATCTTCCATCCCACCCCACCGTGTCTCGAGATTTTTATTCTAATTTAATCTGGAATCTAAAAAAAGAAAATAGGAATCCAGAAGTTAGAATTGAGTGGATGAAATAATCCAGGGCGGCTCTATATTCCTAGGAGGCAATTCTATTAACCTACGATTCAATTATTCAATAGCCAGAGAGAGTGCTTGCTTGAGTAAAATCCACTTTAAACTTATTGGACAAGTAATGACCACCAAGGCAGGCTAGCTCCATACGGAAATGGAAATGAAGAGAAAACACTCGGAATCGTACGAAAAAAAAGGGAGGTTAATAGAAAACAATAGTGAACCCCCATTAAAAAAATTAAATTCTAAAAGCCATAATTTAATTAGTATTGCCATCCGCAGCCTCCCCCCCCCCCCCGGCGGTAGTTGCGAATTAATAATAATCCAGTTATGCTCTGCCAAAATCCTAATCACGACCATGTTTAAGTGTATTTTGATTAAAAAAGTGGCAGGATTTGAAAGTGGCCACTTTAATAAAGTTGGGCAAAGGATGCGAGTGGGATGTTTGCATACATGTGGGGGGGGGAGAAAGTAGGGAGGCCTGGAGATTCCAGGATATTTTGGCAAGAGAAAGTTTTGAAGTGTAATTAATGGAAGGGTGGTGGTGGTGGACATTGGAAAGATCCTTTTAGAAGAACAAAAGTAGTGGGGGCATTTCCTCGATTCCGAATGTCGTTTGCATCTGGTTCAATTTATATTAGATTAGAATGAGAAAGTCCATTTAGTGGGGCTGATGCTGTTGGAAGCTCGGAGGCATGTAGATGGATTTATGTTCCCTTGGTCATTGCATTATGTCTCCCTTTGGACGGGATATGCAAATAGGAGAGGCTAACTAGATTCAAATTCTGGAGTCTCAGTATTCTTCCTTTGATCCACCACACTACAAAGACTTTCTCCTCTGTACTCTGTGCCTATACTTATAACTAACTATGCTATATAATATATATAACTAACTATGCTATATACCTAGGAGGAAGAAAGTACCTAATGTACATTATTATTATTTTCTTGCCTATATAGTAGGAAGACATTTACCATCATCACTAACTCCCATTGGATCCTGCCTTCCCCCGTCGAATGAAAACACACACCATTAATTAATCATCAGTCAGAAGAGCGAAGTGAAAGTTTGGAAATTAGGAGAAAGGAACCAGCGGACGGACAGAAATGGAGGAGAGAAAATGGACAAAGGCTTTCCAAATTTCCAAATGGGGAACTACAAAAGGGAAGATACACTTTCTCCCTTTCAGTTTCTCCAATAGGATTTCCCTAATCCGCTTCACTTCCTACTACTACACGACCACCATTCCCAAACAACTCTCAGTGTCTTCTGGAACATCACATACATAACACGACGAAATTAAATTTAATCATAAACCAAATGCAAGGGAGGCTGTGGGCTGGCTGGCTCTGTCACAACCAGGGAAGATAGGGCAAGGAATACGGGTTTCTTGAAATTATGAGTTATTACCCCTGCCCAACAACGCGTGGGGTGACTGGGGATTTAAAGCCCAATGCGAATGCGACGTCCTACCTTGAAGCTTAGCCTGCTCCTAAGAAACTGTTCTGAACGCTATACGACGAGATTTTGACATAATCTCCTAGATACACAAGGAGGATGGGAAAGGGAAAGCCAGATGAATGTGACTGGAATCTTTGAGGGCTAATTACTCGTTGGGCTTGTCAACTCTCAATATAATAAACCCCACAACCCATAACACGTACGGTAATGAATCACGTCTTCCTTCCCGTCTTCAACGCTACCATTAAATATTTAATTTCAGACTAACACGCCACCAAGGACCCCTCGGTGCATCCAGGGAGTGACAGTAATCTTAAATCTATGTTATCACATTTTACATTTCCTGTGAGTGACAGGAAGTTGGGCGAACTTTCGCCCTATTGGTCAGATATGGGTCAAAAAATTAATAAAGTAGCTGCGAATTGGTCAGAAATGTAACAAAGTTACTCTGAATTTCTCTGACGTTAGTTAGAAATTTCTTTAAAAAAAAATTTCTGTATTGGTAAGATGTTCGTGAGAAACGTGTGGGAAACTTAACACAATTCCTTCGTATTGTTCAAATAATGGTAAAAAATTTAAGCAAATTGTCTTCGCATTGGTCAAAAATGGGTACGAAATTCTAGCAAATTTACTCCGTACTTTGTGTCCGCGTTGAATTATCAAACTGAATTTGAATTTTACTTTTTGCATATGTAAATTTGAAAGGGAAATTTACAGGGAAAGAATTCAACATAAAAGACGGTAGGCCATATACGCAGCGACAAAATGAGATATACTTTCATTTTTATTCTTTTATTTGCTAAATTGAAAGGGGAATTATAGAAATTGAAACAAATAGCCTTGAGGGGGAAGCTTGTAAAATATGAAGGAGAAAAGCCCATTTCTTTTGCTCATATTATTTATTACTCCAAAACTTTACTACCTTTTGCCAAAAGTTCTCATGGCACACTTTTTCTAGTTCTAAAGTTCAGAAACTTGGGCGTTGGGCCTCCTCAGAACTTTCTCTACCCCAGTTTCCCCTCCAGTCTAAGAAAATGTTCCCCCAACATTTCCTTTTCATTTTAAATCCTCTTCTTCTACCACCGTAATTAAAAATTTTCTGCTCTGTTGGATTCAAATGATGTCAGAGTGGGAGAGATTTAGACCAAAGAGCCCTTGTGCGCCCTTTTAATGCAGTGTAGTAAAATCCCAAAGCATAATTTAACCTTTTTTAGTTCGCTTCAGGGATTTGGCTTAGAATTTTTATTATTCCAGATTCTCCCCCTCCTTTGCTCTACTTTTGTAAAAAGGAAAGAAAGGGAGAGGGTGCATACAATAAAACCGTATTTTCCCTACAGGCTTAACGGTGCGGGTACTTATGCGAATCCAGTCCGCTGCCGCCGTATTAATGCCTCCGTTATTTACGGAGGGACATACGAGAAAATAACTTAAATATCCGGTTCAGGTGTTTCCTCAGTAAGATTCCCTGGAAATTGTTCGAATCCGAACCCTTTGTTTTTTTACATCACCAGAACAATGATTTATTAGGAGATGTGAAAGGAAAAGAGGATACCTTAAGTTATAACTTGTGTTAGACAGAACTTTTCCCAAATGAGAAGCGTAAGCAAGGACCACTAGTAGGGATTTGACAAATGGCAGTAGCGGAGTTATGGCCAAGTTTCTGTGTTAGTAAGTTTTAGTACTTTCCCTTATATTAGGCTGATTCATATAAGTGGGGCGTCTTATTAAAATATGGAATGGATGCTAAGCTTATTCAGCCTCCGTCAGCATTTTTTTCAAGTCCTTTCAACAACGGTATCCGTCCTCCTCCAGGCTTACGTAATCTTTAGAACCCGGCTTATGACTCCCGCCCTTTACAAAAAGTTCTTTTTAAAAAGAATCCATATATTTTCATTCCCTTATCCGAATTATTACATGCATGCGGGGAAAGAGGCAAAGCCTCTAAAACTTTCATTCTCATTAAAAATAATAATTTGGTGCGTGGGCGTCGTACTTGAGAAAAGTAGGATGTGAGGTTCCCACAACCTTCCGCTTCCGCAATTCAATTTCCCACGGACCAGAAAGAGTAAGCTGAGGGAAGCACTCGGGGTGGTAATTATAATTCAAGTTATCCTAATTGCAATCACCACTGGGATTAACGTCCATTCCCAACTACGGGGAAAGAAATGGTAAGCTTAGGGGAAATGTCCCTTTCGGAACATTTACCAATAATTGGAGATTGGAATTTCGAAATTGGGTAAAAAAAAAAGAAAACCCATTGCCATGCTAGGGATAAAAAACTTTCCCCACATTGCCATTATTGGAAAAGTCCCCCCTTCATATATTAATCAAGTTTTTCATAAAATTTGTTTCACAGGGGTTCAGGAAAAATGCTTAAAAGGAAATTTTATGTCATGTGAAGATGCACCACCTTTAGTGCCAGGTGCTTTACTGCAATGACACTTTTCGGAGTGCAATCTCCTTCTGTTCACTCCTGGTATGCGGTAATGGTTCCAAAATAATTATTTGAAAAATTGATACCGAGGCTGCATGCATCCGTTGTTGCATAAATCACGCACGTACGTCAAGTACTGGAGTACGAGCACACCATGCATGACTATCTTAAGGAGGATATATGCTAGGTAACGAACTTAAAAGCCACTTCATGTTCTTAATCTGTCCCTCCGTTTGCTCATTCTACATTTCAAACAATCATTATACAAAATCCAGTTTTGTTCATACAATATTTGTACTTACCAAAACTATACCTAAACTATAAATATATATTTCGGATATTAATTCCATATATATATATATTTATTTATTTATTTATATTTGTATGGCAGTGCTGACATCCCATGTATATATATAAAGTTTTTATTATATATTATATTATATAATATGATAAATAATATTATATTATCATTATTATTGTTATATACGACCAGAGGTGGGGTATATAATATTAGATATGCGCCAATATACGGGGTGGCGTTCTGTCCCAGAACAGTACACTACGAATGCTTCGTTACACCCTGTTCTTAATCAGCATGTATTTTGAAATGAGGTCATTGTGCTCTGACGAAGAACACACGTTTTTATGAAGGAGTTAAAAAGTGGATCCCATTAAGGAGTCAAGTATAGCTAGACCCAAGGAAATAGTGGATATGCCTTGAGTCAGAGGGGGTGCTCGGATGCATTGGACGTGGAGTTGGAAGGGTTTAAAACGATTTCCATTATTTATGGCAACACTTCTCCCTCCTCACATAACTTGAGTGTTGGGAGTCAAATTAAACGTAGTGTCGATAAAAAGTGAAAGTGTGTCCATGAAAGAGAGAAAGGCTTCGAAAAAGAACAGTTTGTTCGAAGGGAACTCATTTTGCGACTGTGTCGTGAAGGGGACCTGTATGTAGGGAACTGTAGGGAACTCCATAGGAAACTCATAAAAAGAATCGAGAGGATGTTGGATGGATGGAAGGGAGGAAGCTAGAGGTAGGATTCAAAACTTCCGTAAATGTCCACTCCATTTAACTTTCTCTACTAAACTTTCATTCTCTCCCTCTGCCTCATCTGCCCTACTATTCGAACTTTCAAGGTAAAATGTGTCCAGTTGAGTTACTTTGTAGTCAACCTGGCTCCCCTCTCCCAGTTGCAATAGAACGATAACAAACGTTATATGTCAAGGAGACGAATAAACATTCAGAATGTCCAACTGTCACTGTCACTCCTATAAAAGTAGAGAGGGGAAAGTCCTATTATCTATTTAATGTCTGTCAATTCCAATGTCTGACTTTACACCTCTACCTCTGCCATCCACCAGACCTTAGGCGTTCTCATTGCGAAATTATTCTGCAATCCCTTATCGTTATTCCATCAACCACCGCTACTCTTTCCAGGCGCAGAGTGATGGCCAGTAATTAAATTATGACGGAATCCCGCCATTTTTTCTCGGCAGTAAACAGTAATCCTCACATCGTGTAGCTCACCCAAATTCAAACCAAAATGGATTAGTCTATGATGGGTCACACCCGGTGAGGTTCCCTCGTCAAAGACGTATCTAGAGAAATCTATAGATTTGGGCCATCAATATAGTTTGAGTAATTACGTTCACATTTTGAGTGGAACTTTGTTATGATGGTGATGAATCCAGGGTTACTTTTCCATTTGTATAATATTTGTATGAGTAGTTCCTAGGGTAGAAGCGGAAATCAATCAAAGTCTTCCTTCTTTTTTCCTTTGGATTCTGCAATATTTCATCTTCGTTCCTCATCATGAATCCAAATATATCAAAAGAAAATACTTTGCTGCAGTCAGACTACATCACAAGCTGTAAACAATGCTGCCTTTTTGCAATGTTTCCGTTATATAAATACATAAAATAAAAATTAGCGATGCCATCTTCAGTTTCGATTCTGTGAATTCAACAATTATGCCTGACCTGACATGACCCAAAAAGCTTCGACTGGCTTAATACGCTTTGAACCATTACGCTTTGAACACAACAGTAGGCTTTCGTGTATTATTTCCGCCGTGCCTTTATCACTGCTTATTTTTCGACTCGCGAAAAAATAGGGCGGCACTTTACGTTCGAGATGAAACGAAAAAACCGGAACGAGGATTGAAACTGATTTATAAACAAAAGAGACACGTCATGCCATGTTCCTGTCAGTCCAAAACGAAACAGCCAGACTTGGCAGATGCATTTAGATTTGCGTCAATCTGAGAATGAAAGTATAAAGAATACATTGGAATCGGAATCGAAATAAAATGTGGACTGGAGGATGGCTGGAGCGAGCTGGAGTCAATTTCATTCCTCCTTCACTTGAATTGACACTAAAGTGAAAGTTATCCGCAATAAAATGAAATCCATCCGTAAGCCACCGATGGCTTTCAGTCTCTTATTTTCCAAAGAAAGCCAATTTAGAATTCTTTTTTTTTTGTATTGTAACACGCACGCTTCTCCTGATTCCCAACAATCTTGCTAGTCGCACCAGAAATTCGTGTAAGCCCATTACCATTAGTTTCAGTAGGTGGAATTTAATTATACTTCTTGTAAATTTGAAACATAAGGTGGGTCCATTCCAGCAAACCTCAGTCGTACTCAGTTGCGCACACAATTCTAGACTGCCCTAATCTTAAATCTTAATGTGGCGTTGCTACGTACTTGTCATTTTCCTCGACCATTTTTACGTAATGGAAGGAGGGATATAAATACACCACAGACGGACGGAGGCTATGAAAAAATGGAAATGGATAATTTGGGAACGAAAACGAGACTTGGGGAAACAATAAAAGGGAAAAGTAGCAGGGATCACTGAAAAATTTAAAATGTAAAAGGCGAGGAAGAATAAATGTCTTAAGTATATAAAATATCAAGGAAAGACAAACTGCGTGACAAATAATTATTCTCATCTGGAGTGTTTTCTACTAGAAATCCTATTCTTAGACCCCTTCCTTCCTTCCTTCCTTTAGTGGAGGAATGAAGGAAATGAAGAAAAAGAACAAAAGGCTCCACTTTTTTTGAAGATGCTTCTAGAATTTTAATTTAAAGAACTTGGCTTAATGAATTCTGTTGCTGGGCTTTGAACATTTCATATGAAGAGCACAAAATCTCGTTCATTGTATTCATCCTGTGAAAGTGATATTCATTACATGCGTGTATGATATAACCCCTCCCTTCATTACACTTAAGCTGCTGGGATTGTTACCGTTTTCGCCAAAATTTGGCAAACATGGGAAGGGTTCAGGTGATGTAACTCTGCCAACAGATCTAGCAACAAAGCTTATGGCGAATACAATGGCGAGCTTCTGCTCAGACAGTACAACATAATAGAAAATATTGAAGACTTGGCCCCTTTCCAGGTATTCCTTGGCCACAACTATACGGAATCGGAAAGCATTTCAAGAGTACACATCATGTCTCAGTGAAAACAAAAAAAAACCACCACCGCCACGAAGCATTGAGAGCATCTTGCATTAATTTAGATTGACATGGAGAGAGTGCCTTTTCAATTAGGAGCGGTTGAAGTTAGTTGGTGGAACTTTGGGAAAGAAAGACTAGGTGACCTGATTAACCCTCATTTATTTTATCCTCTGAAACGGACGAAAAAGGTAGGAAAGCGTCCTTAGATCCAATGCTAAGAACTCTCCAAAGACTCATTTCCGGAAGAGGAAAACAAAAAAGTTCCTTTTTGCGACACTTACGACCGACCACCTAAGGACTACGTAAGGACGCTGGGCGACGATTCAAGATCACCTAGCAACCCGAATTGTTCTCTCCCGTATTCCCCAATCCCCACACGGCCATTTCCCAAGGACTTCTTTCTCCACGGCCTGGAATCCTCTGGAAATCAATCATGGCACAAAGGATACTCGAGACGGTCTTTCCCTTTCCGTCAAAAGGGGATCTTGATCTGTCCTCTCCTTATGCCTCCCTTCTAATCATGTAAAGAGAAAGTTTAAACTTTGAAGCCACATATGTATAACTTTCCCATCTCCATTGTTCTTGCTCAGTCGACGATTCAGTTGGCGAATGTACGCCCTGGTTCGGAAGCTCCCCTCCTGGAAGCCTTTTCCAAATCCCTACCCCTACCTACCCGGCGTCTCTAGTTTCCTTGCACAGTGTGCTCTCTAATCATCATCTACATATGAACCCATGCCCGTGTCGTCTACAAATGTCTTCTTAACCACAGAGGAATAGTTTCGAGAGGCATATGGAAGGAGAAGACAAAAGGAACGACGACGACGGTTACCCGCTTTCTAAACTAATCTCTACCCATTTCTCCAACTACTTCTGGCTTTGACCGCTTTCATTTCACATTTTGTGTCAACTCCACCATCGATCGTCCCTCCGTCCACCGCCCATTCACATAACTTAACCAACGCACTCACACATGGAGGCACTTCAAACTCATCGGCTCCAGAGTGGGAACGGTGGTTCGAGGGAAATGAAAGTCTGGACCAATCCAAATGGTCCCCTCATCGTTCCAGCCTCCTCTCCAGTCTCATCTCACATTATTCTCAGGACTTTCATTTAAATTCTCTGCATGTCTTCCTTCTAAACTCCTTTCAACCGACCGGATCGACTCGACTTTCCTCTCATCATCATCAACAACTTCTTCCCTGTCTACTTTAACTTTAACGCAATCGCCACTCCTCGCCAAAACTTACTAATTAGAAGCCAAAGACCACAGAGGAGGCAGACGCGTGGAAGGACGAACTTGCACAAACACCCAAGGGGGAAGCAAAGAAGCGATGCGCTGGAAAGCGGAGCTCCAAGAACGCTTACAATAATTCACATTGCCCCGGTCTAGGATGATTCATGGTTAGCATTATTACATGAAGCTGCTTCATACTTCATTGAAACATGATTCATGTTCAGGTGGTCAATTTCAGCGTGATATCTCAAGGCTTAACCTCGGGTTAAAGCTTGCAAATTTTGAACTTTTATGCCAGTTTTTATGGAGAATTTGAAAAATTATAGGCGGCAGCCCCATTGCAGGGCGTGTGTTTATATAAAGTTGAATGTAATTGCACTATGACAAACATTGAAATTTCAAAGTGAATTCTACTCATGCGAGGGAATTGAGCGAAATTCCATATTTCCTTATTAATATTCATTCGAAATTTGAATGCATCAGGTGAAAGCAAACTTTCTCCAACTCCTACGGTTTTTTGCGCTGAGCGTAACAGCGATTACAAGAAATATCTGCACCATCCAGCATTAGCGGAATATACTGTACAAAATCAACTGTAAACATGCAGGTAGTAAAGCCGTTTCTTAAGCGTCGAAATAGGGACGACTACGTACGGATTTCACTTCTTCCTTCCGCCTGATTTGATTTTTAGAAATTGTATTCAGGAAGGGTGAGCATTTCTTTAGAAAATACCCCTAGAATACCCCCCTTGCTTCCTTCCCCTAGTTCCCCCAATTTCCAGCCCAAGATTTATGAGCAGAGTATAATAAAACCACACCCATGTAAAACAAGGGGATTGGGTTCTTATGGTCCTGGGTTCCCAGTCACCATGGCCTTTATTAACCTCTTCCAAAACCAAACTACCAGACCGTTCCTCATGTCGTCAACCTTTCTCAAATGTGCTTTTCCTGAAGAAAAGGACGGGATTCACTACTCGTCAACCCCAAGTTAGGCTCAGAGATTAAGGAAGGGTAGGATCTTCTACTACGCCTACGTACATCGTACTTCGTACATACGAGTTTGAACGTACATGTGAGCGTGACATTTTCCAACATGAGGAGTGGAGACGAGGGTTTATGATTAGTCCCATATTTACTTTAACCTAAGAGAAAACTTAAATCAAGGGAGACCGGGAATTGTCCCCTCAAGACATCTCTACTTCAAACTTTGCTAAAAGATATATCACTACTCCGGCACATGTAGTTGAGAACATAAGGAAGGAAATAGGCACACACGTCCCAGGAATTCATCAGCCTAGCTCCAGGAAACCTCAGATGAGGCAGTTCTCCCCACTTTCATAATGAAATGAAATGGTGCTTAGGATTGGGATTGAGAAAATGTAGATGGAAATGTATTAGCATCTTCCCCTTTACTTCTATATATGGCTGAATTGAGTGTTGTTCATGTTGATGGTGGGAATGGAAATGTATTCATGTTGGAGGATAAGGAATGGCACTTAAGCCACTTCTACCGAAACACAAGAACAGTGGTGGTGCTGTATAGTACTAGAGGGCAAAGTTAAAGACGGCTCATTCATTTCATTATTGAATTCTCAGTCTCATCTTTATAAATTGCACTTGTCCTTGTGTCAACAAATGCGGAGCCCAGTTGGGATTGATGCTTTCACTGCCTCCCTTTCCCTCACTTCCTTGTCAACATTTCCCGGCGTGTATTCTTAAGTTTCTCGCCCTGAACTCACATGTTACGCAAACTTAATTCAGTAAAGTACTTCCACAGTAGTCGTATATAGTCGGTACGCAGTCACTACTCACCACTCTCTCCGAATCAAATCCTTTCACACAAATTCCTTTTTCGGCTTAACGACCAATCCTCCACGGAAGTACAAACAAGGAGATCTCTTCGAAAATAAAACTTTTCACTAAAAAGAAAAAGTCCAAATGGATCAAATATCAAAGGGAAGTTCGTACGGAACGGAAGTTCCGCACCAAGATCCACTACCGCGCACTTAAAGATTTTTCTAAATCAACTTTTATTTTTAAACCAATGTGCCTGGAGGATAAAAAAAAATACAAACTTGCTAATTCAAATAAAAAGTTGGAGGCGTGTTGACGAAATTTTAGGGCTGGGATTTTATTAGGGGAATGAAAAGCTCTTCTTCTCGTATATCTTTTCTGGGGATCATTAACCCATGTGTGCGTCTCTTTTTAAACTTTCTTTCAACTTTGTTTACTTTTCACTTTGTTAGGGAACGAAGAGTGGGGAATCGGATTGGGCACAAGTGGAGAAACTTAATGCTCACTTGGAAAGTGTATGCAAATAAAATGGTAAATAAAGAAGTTATATTCTTCTAAATACTAAAGTTGAGTAAAAAGCTTTTCCCAACTTGTAATTGATACATTGTGCGTCTTTCCAAAACGGGAGCATTTTTTCTAATACCTCGAAGGCCAAGGGCTCATTGTATTTATTGAAACCATGAAACAATTGGGAGCACGTAAAATGAAATTCAGAGACAATGAGACTGATGAGGGAACCTCCGCGGGTGTAACCGAAATATAAGAAAATCGATAACCTTCAAAAACGCAAAGTAAATGGTCAAGATTTAAAAGCGGCGACCTATGAGGCTCCCCCGTTAACATGTTTCAATTAATTTTGAATGAATTTTTTTTTTTTTTAAACGTTTTTAAAAGTTTTTGACATTGGGGAATCAAAAGGTTAACGCAGCACTGGGTTAACCTTTTGATTCCCCAATGTCAAGGTCAATTTTCATTAGAAAAGGCAGCCGTATTAGAATCCAAAATTTCATATAGATAAAAACAAATTAAAAAAAAATTCTAGTATATAGTTTATAAGCTTAAAAGTAGCATATCTCCTTTCCCATCTCTTAGTCTTGAACCCGTCGGATGTCATCAAAAGACGAGCGCGTTACCCTTCAGGAAATATTTCAAAAGGACCAAGTTATGTTCCTTGGTTTATCGTAATTGGGAAGCTCGTCATCTTATTTCGTGTTTCACTTCGTGCGTTCTTACTTTCTCTTTCCTTTTACTTTTTACGAGATTCTTTTTCCTTTTACTTACGAGACTTTGGGTTTGCTCATATTTCTTATCATTATTGGGATTCGTAAAGTAAAACTTTCAAAGGGAACCATCGGAAATGTCATTTTGTGTTCTCAAGCCCATGTGTTCCCAGAAATAGTTTTTACCAAAAACTTGGGTACGGCAGAACTTTTCGCATGCCTCCAAACATGAACCGAGAAATGAGTAATTCTAATTTTTTTCATCATCTCCAGTGATCCAATGATTCAATCCAATTTTTTTAATATCCCGTCGGCCAGGCCTTCCTTTCCTTTTTCTTTTTCCGGTCTCGAGGGGGAAAGCACCAGGCACAGAGGAGAGAAGGAAATAAATAGGATTTTTTTCTCATCAATTGCATTATTGGCCTAAGTCCATTTTCTTCAAGAAATCTCACGCAGAGCGGCAATAGATTAATGACACATTTTGACCCCAATAAGGTCATGCAAAAGGTTCAGGGAGCGGAAGGGAGGCTTTATTTACGATCAGCTTATATGGAAGGTCCACCTTCGTTCATGTTATCCCTCCATGCCCTCAACCTTTGGACACAATGGACCCAAGAAATCATCTTGTTTGGCCCATTATCCAACTTCTCAATTATTCTTAAGGGTCCCTAATGGTCTTTTATCATCATCATCCTCTCAACCTTATTTCTCGTAAGACTTAGGCCCTTCCCAACTATTCCCTATACTAGGTATTATACAAGAAATATATACCGAACATATATACAACCATATATAAATATATAAAAATAGACATTGCACAAAAAGAAAACTGTTCTCCATCTCACAAATAATCAAAATACCAAGCAACTGTGCTGAACATTTATTCTCTACTGGAAAAAGACAATGGAAAGGAGACAGACTATAACGGTAACTCAGACTTTGAATTGACAGCCCACCACCACATAAAACATTCGGTTAGGAATTTTTTGCGTAGGTTGGGGTATGGCAAATTTCATTTTGCATTGCTCTACATTTGCATACTTTGGAAAGACACTT
This sequence comes from Anurida granaria, assembly GCA_034694825.1. Taxonomy (NCBI): domain Eukaryota; kingdom Metazoa; phylum Arthropoda; class Collembola; order Poduromorpha; family Neanuridae; genus Anurida; species Anurida granaria. Next base: position 16,118 of record JAQIWD010000680.1, read on the forward strand.
TTCAAATAGGCAGTGGTAATATTAAATTGAGAACATATCCAATCTCTATTAAGAGACGGGAGATGGGTATGAAAACGTGGACTAAGGCGGTGCCCAATATTTCATTTCCTACATGTGCACAATCACAAGACCAAGGAAAAGTGTTGTTCCGATGCCAAAATTTATTTTAAATGGTTTCTTGACACTTTGTCCCTAATTAATCAGGACTCCCGTCTCTTCCTCACCAGTATCCAATTTAAATATTAATGAATTACATGAATACGAAATAAAAAGGACCAGCAGAACTACACAACACTACTTGCCACTTTTTTGCAAGAACCGCAAATCCTCTACTTATTTGCACGTTATTTATTAAGAAAAAAATTGGGAGAGTGTATCCTCGAAATAAATCAACGCCATAACTCCCGTACAAGGTATAGCAAGGGGAAGCTCATAATTCAACTGGAAATAGACATGATCTTATTATTCATTTAAAATTGTGAGTTGTTGTGTATAGATGACCTTATTCCATGTTTTTCAAGTTCGAAAGCCTAGAAGAGGGGTTTACATTGTTGTAAGAATGAAATCGGATTTGCGTCCGGACTCACCACGGCTTTATTATTGCCCAGCCTCTCCTGAAACTTCTATTGTTATGCCCTCATCTGGGGATGTTTGTGATGTCTGAATGAGTAATGGAGGAAAAGCGGATTGAAAACATTGAAAGGTTTAATAGAAAAATGAGAAAGGAATCAGAGATCCGGTCTTCCTGTTATGGAACTAGCAGGAAACAAATGGAAATAAAATTAGTTCACTGCGGTTCACATCTTTTTCAGCAGTTCCTACGTGCTGGCGTAATTCCCCCACGCAGGCTGCCTATATAAAGAATTTATTATGAATCTACTGAATTATTATAGACGCTCAACCCAGAATAATAAATTCACACGCTCCCGCAGCCAAATTACTTAACAATGCTAGAGCAATCACTTCTTTGTATTAAATTTAAAATGGTGGATTGCCGCTGCGGATTTATTGAACAAGTGCCCCTCATCTCATTAGCTTTAAATTAAGTATCAGGTTGAATTGCCGAAAAGGTGTAATTTGTATTCCAACTTTAAAAATTATTTTAATGAATTTCAAGAAGGTAGCAGTAGCAAGTGCAAGTTAGCAGCTTCTGTTCATAATAATGATTATACCAACTTAAATTGGATTTTGTATGGTAGACGCTGAGATCATAGTGAGAGTAAACACGCTAAAAAACTTCTTCCAGGCAACTCCAGCGTACATGAAAGGAGTAGCGTGGCAAATGTGTTTGGCACCACCAAAAAAATTGATGAATTTTGATCTATTAGGAAGTTGCATGATCACGTCCGCAGTGCACTTTATACAGTACTTCCCTTTTCCATTTAAATGCAACAGCACTGGGCCTGCCTGGAGTTAAAGAGACCATTAAACCCCCCCAAAAAGAATAGGAAAACTTTGGAGTAGATGTAATAATAACAATGGGCCTGCTATAAAGCTGGAGGGAGCTTAGAACAGAATACCCGCAGAGCTAGTTGGATGTTGATTATATGAACCGGTTTTTTAAAGATGAAAATAAAAGACAAGAGTAAGAGGAATACGGATGGAGTTTCGTTCATGTACTGGAGGAATAAAAGATGCACTAGCACTGGTACTGTGTGTATTTTTTATATTATGGAAATCGGTCCTTGAAACTTACTTCAAGGCTACAGGGAATGGAAGAATAAAATCTTTGTAAACTAACTTTAGGCTTAACAACACCCGTCATCATCATCCCCCATCCCTTCCCAGTCTCACAGGAGAATATCTTAAGGCTGTATTTTTCTGGGTGTAAAGTAGCCCTGGCGGGGAGTTTAGAACTACATTTGCCCATCTGTTAACC
>JAQIWD010000681.1:0-17987 GCA_034694825.1 Anurida granaria
CTGGCCTGAACAGGAGACCCAGCGACGCACGCGGAATCCCGTTAACTTAATATCTGTGTTCGGTGACATCTGATTTTTTTACAAGTTTTTGTTCCTTGTGTGAATTTTAATTTACAGTTCAACAATGCTCAGTTGCAGTTTTAATACTTATATCTCAATGAAGTTAATATATCGGATTTTATGCGAATTCAAAACACGCATTGAACTTAATGCCAACATTGTAGCACATATAAATAATACTAGAACTAATTAAAACTTCTATTCTAAATCGTTATTCCTTAGTTTGAAATTAAAAACAGAAACTTGGCAACGCTGTCGACTTTTCGTAAATTTAGCCAGGAGCCCAATAGACTCTGTAGATTCGTGGCTATAGTTAGACATGTTGTCAAACTATAGGTCATCCAAAATCCATCGTGTCTATGTTTAGAGTTATCTCCCCCACTGAAGAATGTGCAGAAAACAAAACAAACACCTCGCCAGGCCAGAACTTTTGTTGGTCAACAAAAACTCAAGTGAAAATGCAGCACCCACCTTTCTTCACAGATGGGCAAACAAGTTAGGGGAGTTGGAGTTGTCTAACAAGGCAAAAACACTTTCAAAATAAATAAATTCCAATGGGAAACTTGCTTGACATTTGACCTTGAGACTTTTTGAGATATTGTGGACTTTTCATGGAAAAACCATGAAACCTATATAGCATCTGGAGGATTTTCGGAAAAGTTTAATTATCAGGGCGTGACTCAGATTTTGAGGAAATGTTGCTTCCAGACTTTTCGAAAAATAATTTCCAACAAAGAATTGTTTCAGATTGGAACTCAGCATACCAAAATTAGTCTTGAAACAAAATTTCGCCAAAATCTGACACTTATAAAATTTCAAATTTTATTTCCAACATTTTTTTTCTCAAATCTGAAATCAGCATCGCCTTGTAAACTTTCACGAACTCTCCTGGTATTCCAGAATTATTCACTTTTGTATTTTAGTTAATCAGTCTTCTTTTCTTAGCCTAGTTAGTTAGTCTAGCTTCAATTGCTTTATTAATTAAGCCTTATTATTATTGCAATTATTGTAATTTTCATAGCTGTATTAAAATGCCCGATGAACACTTTCCTTGGGATTTCAAATAAATTAAAATAGCAAACTAAAATATATTCGGAAATATATTTTGGTAAATTAAGCCCATCGCTGAGGGTTGAGAAATTAGTGCAAGTGGATTTTTCCAACCCACCATAAGGGGTCGTCATTTTATTCCATACATAAACTCAACAAGTCTAGAATCGCTGAATTCATATAGCAAGTACGAAATATCTTTATTGTAATGTTTGGCTCTGTAAATGAAAAATCCACGTTTCTGTATGTCAAAATATAAAAATTTAAACGCTTTACGGCGGAAGGTTTTTTCTATCGTTATGTTTGGCTCTGAAAACCACCAGGAATTTGTTTCTGGAAGCTAAGATAAAAAAAATTAAGCGACTTGAGGCGCAAGAATTTAAGTCGTTTTAAGTCTTGAAAAGTTATGGATTATTTTGGGACATGAATATCACATTTTTTGTCGCTTAACGCTAATGGGTAATTTTGTGAGCGCGTTTGGCGTACCAAACTTTAGGTGGCTAGACCACCAGCCGAAAGCTCTGTGACTTTTCTGTCCATAGCCTACCACTACGCTACGCCGGGCCTGTGTATTTCAGTAAATAAGTTTTTTAATTTTGTTCTTCTGTAAATATGTTTTGTTCTGGCCAGTGTTTTTGGCTTCGTTCTAATATTCGTTGTAACAAGAGTATGGATCTGAAGTTCCAACTTACGATGGTGTCATGGCTCTCGAAAACCTAATGCATTATTGATGGACTCTTTTTAAAGATGCCTAGTTTTGGTCTCATATTTACTACTTTTCTGAATACTCGTAAGTTAAGTTTCATGAAACAAAAGTATTAATAAATCGATGGATCACAAGTTATTCCTGGAGTTGAGTTGTTTATATTTGACTAGAATGAAATGAAAATAATATGCCAGTATATCGCACACATCGTGAAACTCCACCCACCCCCCACTGAATTTACGACATAATGAATGGATGGAGTCTAAACCAAACTTCTTTTTTGTCTCTTACAGAACATGGGAGCATGAGTGAGTGAGTGAGTGAGTGAGTGAGATGAAAGTGAAAATGGGAAGACTTTGAATTTTGTTTACAATTTCAGTCAGTCAATTGTAAGGCAAGAAGAAAGTTTAACTCGGACTTCATCTTCATCTTCTCTCTTCTTATCCTCGTGAGACGTGACAAGGTAATTTACATAACAAAGTAATTGGACATTTAGGATTACGTAGGGAGGTCTTCCTTTCATTTGTTCATTGGTGAATAATATTGATGTCGTAACCTCTTTTTCTCCGTTGGGCCTCCTAACAAAACATTCACGTCTTACGTAAATCTACTTTTGACTTTGCTCAATGCAATGTGCACGTAATTGAGCATTCCTAGTTTGTAATTTGCTCCTATAATCACGAATTAGCTTTCCACTAGTTACGAACAGCAAGCGCATAATTCGAAGAGCAATGGATTAGTCAAATCATAATTCATTATCATCTTACTTTAAACTTCTGGCACTGGATAAGGAAGGAAGAGTGTTGGGTTGAGCTCAATTGAAAGTGATAAGGATGTGAACTCCTTGCTCATCCACTTTATCAATCCTTTTTCATCCCATTTGTTTATTTTTACAGATTTGCTTTTATGACGGACTCTCTCTCTCTCGTCCATCCCTGACGAGAGACACAACGAGGAACAGAAGAGGATAATGGTTATCCAACTGCCGTAGTCTTCTCCTGCATCCTGTTGTGTTAAGTTCATAAGGATGTCATGAATTCAAGTCTGAGGTCATGAGTTCAAGTACTCCAACTCGGAAGTCCAGTGGAGGAGGAGGTGGTGGAGTGTCAAGACTCTTTGACTATTTTGTGATAATTGGATTGGGTGAGAATTCAGGACTGGAAGTACTCCAGTCATACGAAGCGGATCCTCCAAGTGAGTCTCATTCCATTTCCTTACGGCCAGTCGGTCACGGTCAGTACAGTTGAAAACTGTGTCAATGCTTTACGTTAAAAATTACACTTGGCTCCACTTTGTTTCTGACTGTCTGTCATTGTTAAAACAAGCATGGCGTGGAGGTGGCTCATTTTCCACTTTGTAATTTTCATGCCGTGTGCTTCCCTTGTAAGATGAACCTTGTGATTTTGACACGAGCCAGCAGGTTCCCATTTGTAAAAAAAAAAATGAAAGTGGATTTGGGGTTGCTCCAATTAATTTCTCCTTTTCCATCATTTCGTAATTTCACCTGCTGCTCCTTCTTTTCATAATTGACTCTGTATTGATTTCTTTCCAGCTGAATTTCCCAACTGGAGTCCCCTGGAACGATCATACAAACCAAAAATATTGGGACACTATCCAGACAACGCCCCCGCAAATCCATTCGATCATGAAGCAGTCAGGAATGTAAGGTCAACGTCACCAAAAGGTCATGCAAGGTCAAACTCACGCATTCACTCATGTTTGTTCTTGTAGCTCTGCCTCCCAAGTGGACTCATCTTCCGGACACAGAAGCATGGGCTGGAAGGATCCTTCCACTCATTTGTCATCACCCGTGAAAACGGATCCAGAGCTTATGGATTCTCGTACGTCTTTTACGAAGAAGTGACAAGTCAGCATGTCATCTCAGCCATCCAAACTCTCCAGGCCATGCACCTCACTGAGCTTTCAACTGCCAAGAGCTACCACGAAAGGAGAGCCATGCAGAGCAAGAATTTCAGAAACGGGTCATCTGCCATGCATGCAAAGGCAAAGGGCTCCAGGCCCTCCAGTGGACGAAGTCAAGAGTTGTCAATTGAAGACTCAAACACGCGCTCACTCCCACGACACTTTAAATTAGCTGCTCAGAAAGGAACCTCACTCTCAACGGTACAAAACTTTTATGACCCTTCCAAGGATCGACTGTATGTCACCAAAGGAATTGCACTCATCTCTCCACTCCCTTTTGTTCACCTCCCGAAACTATTTCTTACAAAACTCAACAGGTGAGCTCACAAAAATTTTGGTTCTTTTCTGATAAAATTTTTAACGATTTTTAACTTATTTTTAGTTTTATTGGATCTTCTGCCGGGGGAGAGCTGAGCCTGGAGAGCTACGTCCACAATCTCCTGTGGGACATTCCGATCCCACCTCCAGGGCGGAGCTTATGCTACTCCTCTCTTGGGTCAACACTTTACTTGACCCGACCGTCCGGGAAGGAGTTGCCCCTGTTGGATTACTACCTGGGTGATCTCTTCCGCCTCCTCGACATCCCTTCCACCCTTCAACTATTCACATGTCTCTTACTTGAAAACCAAATTCTCCTCTACTCAAAAGGTAAACACCCGCAGAAGTGGCGTGAGTTTCAAAATGTTTGACCTTGACGCCATTTTCTTTGTTTTTAGATTTGTATCGCCTGATGGTGGTTGCAGAGTGCTTGACCGGCCTGCTGTTCCCATTCTTGTGGCAACATGTCTACGTCCCCATCCTCCCGTCCACTTTGCACCACTTCCTGGATGCCCCCGTGCCCTTTATCATGGGTCTCCATGCCCAGGCGACAGAGTGTCAGGAGGACGTTCCAGCAGAGGCCAACCTCTGTTTCGTGGACATTGATCGAAATCGTCTGACTGTCCCAGAGGACCTTCCCTCATTTCCTCACACTCCAGAACTCTCTCAGGAAATCATGTCAGTTCTCAGGGAATATGGAGTCCCACTCAGGAACAGCAACAACAAGTAGGAGCATGCACCATTAATGAAATCAATTAATTGATTAACGTTTTCCTGCTTTTGTATTTCAAGGACTGAGAAAACTAATCGAATGTGGTCATACGGGAGAAGAAGGGGACGTGGGAGGAAGACGTCTGATGGCTCATGGTCACAAGATTCTGATTCTGGAATGTCCAGCAATGAAGAGCCCCTCTCACTCAATTCTTCACAAATTAATATTTCCATGACACAAAGTCACCAATCAGAAGGACTCAGGAATCTCCTTTCTAATAACTCAACATCCACAAATTCTCAAGGTCAGTTGACCTTGGACTTTGACCTTTTGAAATCTTGACTTGAGAGTTGGTCTCAATGGGCTCCCTTTCTTTTCTTTCTTTTTCGCAGAAATTGATTTGGAGTGTGAAGAAGGAAAGTCAGAAGACGTTCTGCGGAATCACAAACTCAACAATGCCATTCGCCAAATCTTTTTTAATCGTTTCGTCCAGATCTTTTCAACCTACGAACATTTTGTCATTCAACCCGACCAGGTCAACCCTTACATTTTTTGCATCAAAAGTTGAGTTCTTACTTTTGGTATTTTGGGGGGTTTAGGATTCTGGTCGTATTTTGGTTCACAATTTTGACAAGGCCACTTTCCTCTCGGATCAACCCGATGGGGAGCTCCCATTCTTGTCTCGGTTCTTGGAGACGCAAATGTTTGCGAGTCTCATTGACAGGAAGATTGGAAGCATGGGGAGTGGGGAGGTAGAACCAACTTTGGTTCTTTTTGAAGAAAGGATCAAGGCTTTAAGGTAACATTCATTCTTGTGCTCCTTTCCTGTGATTTCGATTTCATCATGAAAATTTCCATGATCCTTTCTTTTTCTAGGCGTGATTACGGAGAGAGTTTGGTACGGACGCCATCTTACGAACCCTGCCGAACCATCGAGTCCACACAGGGTGTCATTGTGAATCGTTTTAGGAATCCTGACATTCGGATTCCTCTCCCGAAGCCAATGAACTCACCGGAGGAAACTTTCCCACAGGATACCGCTTCCCATTTCCCCATTTTGAGCTCAAGACTCCTCAATCTGACTCCACCACAACCAAGGTCAGGACCTCGCAATTTTAAATTTCATCTAATAGTTTTTAAAATAGTGTCATTTTTTGCATTTTTTTTTCACAGGAGTCGTAAACTGTTGAGGGAGTTGAGCATTGGTGAGTCAAATCAAAGGGAAAGATCATCCCTGGTGGTGGTGGGTGACTACCCATCCTTGCGAAGTGTTTTTGTCCCAACGGAAACAAACTCAAGCGCAGCATCCATTGCGCAGGCGAATTGGGAGTTTGTCAAGCAAATACTTCAAGTAAGCCCCATTAATTTAAAAATCCTTTTCAATCCCTCTCGTTTTTTAAAAAATGTAGTTAAGTTACATTTTGTTTTGTTTTTTAGGAGTGTAAATCAAAAACGAAACGAATGTTGGTGGAGAAGTTGGGTGGAGAAGAGGCAGTAGCTCTGGGTCATGCTGACTTGAGTCTTGTGGGGGTTGAAGAAAAAACACTCGTAGGAAGTTTATGTGATTTGCTGGAAAGGATCTGGGCCCATGGTTTGCATGTAAAGACAAAAGGGAGGAGCCCACTCTGGAACTACCTCACAAACTACGAGGAAGCAGAAGCTGCCAAAGACACGCAGAAACCACTCGATCCACAATTTCTATCCCCCGGTACGTGTTTTCCATCATCCTTTATCATTCTACAATTAAATCCCTCAAATTTTCACGAATGTTGAAAAATGTGATTTGGAAATGTATGAATGGATTTTGGTATTTATCATGCAGCCTTGGCCTGGTGTATTCTACGGAAACGCCTTGACAGTACGCATTTACGACTCTTCTTGACCTCGTAGTCTCTTTTAGAAGTTTAGTCGTTAGAAAGGAAAGGATTTCACCCAATTCCTACAAAATTCCTCCATATTTTCAGATCTCTCTGCACGTGCCATGGAACTGAGCGTGAGTCCTGCATCTCCAACGAAAAAAGTTATCGAGGATCACCCATCTTCACCTCTTCTGCTGGATGGGAGGGAAAGTAGGAGGCGAGGAAGGGGGACATTGGAGGCAGGGTCACTCAAACCACTTCCCGTTTCTATCGCTGCTGACATGAGGTAAAGTTGAAGATCTTTTTTCACAACAATAAACCCCTAAAACTTTTTTGAATTTTTTCTGTAGGAACATTCAAGCCATACGTGAAATCAAAACGGAAATTGGATACGCGAGGTACAAAATATGGAATACCTCTTAACTATTCAAATTAAAAAAATTCTTTTCAATCTTCGCGTTTCTGTTTTTGTGACAGAGCCTGGATTCGTCTCTGCCTGGAGAAGAAAGTGTTGTCGAAGCATTTACGAGCTTTGCTCTCAGATGCAGAACTCCTCCGAGGATTTTACAAAAGGACAGCGTTTCTCCGTTCCGAGGAAGAACGAGAACAGTTTCTGTATCACATCCTTACACTCAATGCTGTCGACTATTACTCATTCACAAATACTTATACTAACATCAGTAATTCTATTCTCCTCAACAAAGTTCGCTGGGATTTCTTGAGTCTTTAAGCGTTTCTTTTTCTTTTTACAAGTGTTGCCATATCGTGTGCTCGTCGTTCCTTCTCGAAGGGCGCGAACGACAGCAAATCTCTGGGTCACTCTTTCGGGAACACTCGGGGAAACGCCGCTCATATCTCTCCCGAAAGATACGCTCGACTTTGTTTTTCAGGTAAAAAATACTAAACTAAAATTGCATGTAATTTGTATAACTAATTTTCTATTTTGTTGGTAGCATAAAAACCTTGGTATTCTTTTGTCCTTACGTATTGGGCATGACGGGAGTGGAGTTTCACCAAAACTCCACCTGGACCACGTCCTGGTTCGAAACGAAGTCACGGGATTTACGCGAAAGTGAGCGAACCTTTTCTGTGACATGATTTCTTGACCTTTTACTTCAAATGTTCACCTTTTGCATAGATTCCCCTGTTGTCGTTGGTTGGGTCGGGACGTTGAGGATGGGTCAACAGAGAGACTATTGCTTGGAGGGCCACTGGAGAAGGTCGAGGATGAGGAGCCCCTGAAACTCCAGACGCCGCCGAGGGCACGGAGTCCAAGCGTCCCTCGACGTTTCTACGAATCCAAACCCTCCCTTGCAGAAATACAAACTGGACTTGGTGAGTGGAAGAACGGAATCGACGTGGGCATGACCTTTGACCTCATGCATGACCCTCTCCTTTCCAACAGGAGCTTCTGTGATGCGTCTAGTCAAGTACTATGCAAAGGTGGAGCGTGAGCGGGGTAGCCTCCCCCTCCTCCTCTGTGGGGAACAAGGACTCGTCCGTAGTCTTGAGTTGGTCTTTCAATATGGATTCAAATCAAGTAGACTCTTTACCCGGCAGTACTACATCTGGGACTACTTTTGTAAACAAAAACATGCAAAATGACTCAACTTCAATTCCTAATATGTTTAAACATTTTCTGGGAATTTATGGGAACAGATAGAGTGAGTGAATTCTACGAGGCGGAATTGGGTCCAGAAGTTCTGAATTCAGAAGATGACTCCCCGGATGACGGAGATACTCTTAGGACGTTTGTAGAATTGGCACAGAAAGTGGAGAGAGTGGCACAAGGAGGACTCGGGAAGGAAGGGAAGTTCCAATTGTTCATTTGCCTATCTGCAAGGGAGCATCTCCTCCATCGTCTCCCTCAGGAACTTGCCTCTTGTCCCTTGACGGCTGAAATGTATGATAGGGACTCCTTCCTTCGTGATTCTCATCTCTTGGCCCACTTACGGAGGACACTCGAACCATTGGATGACCTCAACATTCGACTCGAACACTCACTCTCCAAAGGCATCGAATAAATCTGAAGAAGACGAAGATGAACAAAGGTGGAGGGAAAACCAATCAAGTGAATTAGTTTAGTTTTTGTGAATTTTAAATTTTTGTAATGTGCCATAATTCCGTAATGCTTAGGTTTTGTTCCTACTCTTTTTATGTGTAGTCAAAGTGTCAATTGTGATGATCAAGAACTCAGTTGTCTAATTAATCAAGGACAACCCAGAAGAATGTAGGTGGTAGGAATCTCCGATCTGTGATTAGTGGTTCACTCCCTTCAAATGTCAGTTAATTTCAAAATACTCAACAGCCACGTTTCAATTTAAGTTTTATTCAACCCAATTTTATCAAAGTAGCCACTTTTACTAGTTTTATTTTAAAATATTCTCCATACCTTCTAATTTTTATTCAATTTCAAATACTCAACAGGAACGAAATTTATGTCAAACAATTGTGTGGAATGGGATGGGATGGTAAGCTGCAAATAGTCATTTCCTCCGGTATGTCCATATAACTCAAAGTAATAAAATTTTGATGTAATTCGTATATTTTTCCGTCATTTTTGTATATTTCTAGATGACCTTATTTTAGAGACGAGTTGGAATGGACTGTGGATTTCTCCAGTAGTTTTCCGGATCGTATTTCTTTTTCACTTGAACCAACCGGTGTAGATTTGAACCAAAGTACCTTTCCAAGTAATCCCCCAAATCTCCATCCACATAATTCTGATAGGATTCTTTATGCTGGAAAACCCCTTTGCTGAATTCAAAGAATTCTTCCACCCAGCGTGTCGCTTCCACTTGCGCCGTCGAATTTCCATCATAATTCTTGCACTGCACAATCACATTGTAGAGCACCCCCTCACGGTGAACAAAAGCAGTTGCGGTGTTTACGTAATTGTTGATGGCGCCTCCGTATGACTCCAAGAATACAGAAACGGAGGTGGGCATCCGTTGCACAAATAAATCCAATTGTCGGAGTTGGGCAGATCCAATTTTGTTAGTGACGTAGAATGACTTTCGTTTGTGGTAAAGTGCCACTGGTGACTCCCTGTTTAAATTTGCCATGTCAGATAGTGAATGGAGTCCCGTTTGAGGAACTATCTCTTCTCCAGACAAATTCCGATAATTGAAAAATATGAACTGGGGATACTTGTAGACTGTGGATTCTACATTTGAAGGATTTCGGGGGAACTTCCTAGCCAGCATTTCAAAATTTGGTCGTTTTCCGGTGGTATCCAAAATACCTATGTGGACTTTACCACCTTTGACAAACAGTGCGAGTGTCATTGAGTTTGGAGCAGAAGGGGCATACTTTTGCCAGGCATCGAATACGGGTTTAAACTGGTTCATGTCGTAGGTCAAGGAGGCATAGAATAGCGTAGGAGGTGGTTGGTGGGTTCGGAATTTCAATGTAGTGAGGATCCCAAAGTTTGAACCAACGCCACCTCGAAGTGCCCAAAATAAATCAGAATTTCTCTTTGAATTGACTGTGAGGAGAGTCCCATTGGGAATTACAATTTGAACACCCAGGAGGCTATCGGTGATTAGTCCAAATTTACGCGCCAGGAAACCCCATCCTCCCCCAGTGGCCAATCCTGCTATCCCAACTGTTGGGCACTCCGTAAATGGGATGCACACTTTTCCCATTTTCCAAAGTTCAAACGTCAGTGGCCCAATTAGCCACCCACTTCCAACTGTGGCGGACTTCTTCTGGATTTTCAACGTTTTCAAATTCCTCGTATCCACAACGACCGTATTTGTGTCCCCAAATGAATATTTCTCCATGGAGTGCCCACCTCCCTTTGGCATGAGGCGCAAATTCCATTCTCTCCCACATGAAACCACCGCCACCACATTTTCCGCATTTTGAACGAGGACAAAGGCCAAGGGAGTGATGAATGGAGGCTTGAGTAGCCACTGGTAGTTTATGCGATTGTACGTTTCCGAGTTGCCCTGCTCAACAATGCTATTTGGATTAACACCCTTAGTTACGAGGCAGAATTTAAAACCTTCCAACACGTTTTTGTGCAGGATGTTCCCTGATTTAGCAAATGTAAAAACGGAGAATAAGAAAATGAGTTTCATTTCTTTGTAGGATTTCGTTAGACTAACTCTTGATAGGGAAATATTTTGAGCATTCACACATTAGCATATGTAATAAGGTCTCTATAGAATTTCAATTCTTCTGTTCAATTCTTCCAGTAGCCCACTTGTCAAAAAGAAGAGTTTAGAATTGGTACTCAATTTTATTATCGTTCATCCAAATATGTATTGTTTAAATTACTTGAAATGTAGAGGGTATTAGATTTTAATAGTCAGGTTTGCAGTCAAAGTGGTTAAATTAAAAATAAAGAACCCGACATTTGCTAAAAGGTTTAACTCACATTTTAAAACCGTTGTTAATTTGATTTAACAGCTAATAACTGTAAAGTGGCCCGACAAATTGTATTGTATGTTGCGGCCAGTCAATTTTGGTCTTTAGCTTCAGGCAGATCGTAAGCTTTTGAGGGATTCATACTGTAATAAAATTTAAAAAAAAATCAACGAATGGCATCCTCAAAAATATACTTGAAACTGCAGAAGCAAATATATACGTAAGTTTGAATACACGTTTGCTTGTTTTACTTTATATTCCTTATATATTCATGTTTTCATGTTTTTACCTGACATATTTGTTTGCTTCTGTATACTAAGTACATCTATTTATATTTTCATGCTTCATACTTCACATGTATACTTGTTTGCTTGTGTTTACTGAATATACCTAATATATTTATATTTTCATGCTCCTTACCTGACTTATGTACTTGATTCTCTACACATCAACTACGTTGACTACGTATAGTTGCAATATTTGAATGGATGCTGATTGGATGTGGCTTTTTTGGCCATCAATTCTGTTAATATAAATTAATCGCCAAAAAATCAACCGGTCGATTTTTCAATACATTGTCCAAAACCAACCACAAGCGTTGTTCCTTACCAAATATGCCGAACCCTGAGAAACTACAAACCCCCGAACGAAACGTTTGCGTAGTTAATGTATGTTTTGTTTTTGAGCAGTATTTCTGTACAGGAACATCAAATGCCGGACTTGATTAACAAATGCGAAAATGAACTCTGATTGGTTGATACTTGTTACGATCAATTCGGAGATAAATGATAACAAGGAAATTCCAGCCATTGTGCCGCAGAGTATAAATGCAGTGATGATATTCGACCCCAAGGTTATTGGTTCTGGTCCACCATGCATAGCATCCATCTTCCTTGCCTTCCGGTCAAATCTCTCTCCTGTTGTTGGACTTTTCATTGGAACCCAGCGTTCCCAAATCTGATGGATCCCATGAGCCATAAATTGGAGTAGTTTCCGGTAAATTAACGTGTCGGGCGGACTTTTCCTAATGATTAAATGCCTTTTACGCCTGTGGTACAACTTGTCCCTCCCCTTAGCAAAGTTAACCTTCGACGTATTTTTAGCAAAGGTGATAAAGGCATGCAATTCGGAGTCGGGGCCAATGTATGCCGTTTTGTGACAGCCTGACCTCACCTGGGTAATATTTGCATAAAACTCCGTTTGCTTCGTTTCCGTGCTAGTACGAATGTCTCCAACACTTATAATGATCGCTTTCATTCGGAAGGGTGCCAAGTACTTGCGGGGATCAGACGTAACCGTTTTCTCAACAAGGTATTCCATGTAGCAAAACAATCCTTGAAAGAATATCACCCTTTGTTGCAGCTGTTGGAACTACCCCACTTTCTCTGTATTTTCCGACAAATGAGGACATTAGAGTGTCGTGGTTGCCATTAAATTTGCAAAAATGGTCGTTCAGAGGCTTTGTCATCGGAATTCCGGCCAAGTTCAAGTTCTCTTGAACTCGACTACACGTCTCGTTAAACGGAGTTGACGCGTAACCCACTTGGAAATGTCGGCCAAAGTAGTGAGTCGAGCAAATCTTGGGCACGACCTCGGGTACATCCGGGTAGCATAGGCAATATCGCAAGTTGGCCACGTCCATAACCATAAAATAGTGGGGATGGTCGAACCGACTATTGTGAAACGAGTACAAAAAATCTAGTGAGACAAAATAAATGAATCCTTGAGTCTCTGTGACATTTGTGACGGAATCTATGATTGGAAAGTTTGCAGTGAGACCTGATGTGACAATAATCCCCTTGTATGCATTGACAAGAATTACAGTGAGGAGTGACCATATGCTCAGATTTCCAATAAGGATACTCATACCCCTCCTACTCAACGTCTTGGGTATGTACTGCCCTATCTCCAACAGGAGCTTGCGGTGTAGGCAGTAGTACTCTCCAAAATACGAAACGTTTCATACTTTTCCTTGGGTTCTCAATGTACTTTAAGGACCCAAAGGTAAAACAGAATGGAAATAGCTGAAGGGATGAAAAGAAAGGAGAGTGCCACAATGGTGACCCACGATGCTACATCGTATGGTTGGACGTAGAAGAGGAACGAAATGTCCTGGGACACACCGTCGCATGTCACAAAGTTCATAAACGTTTCGCCGTAAGGAACAGCATGACCTGTGCTGCCTGAATCCCAGGGATCCGGGGTAAGAAATTTAAGCCGAATAAGGCCACCTATATTCGTTATGTGGTAATAACAGTAATCCAACGGGAGAGTGGGACGGCCTAAGACCATGAGGTAAAGATAGAACTTGTATTCGATACTCCCATAGTCAGTTCCACTTCGAATTCTCTGATGACTGCAGGTCACTTTAGGACTTTGATCCCAATACACCCAAATATCCAATGCTTCCATGACAAGGAATTTCATAACTATGCGAAACTTATTAGTATTTCTAGCTCTTAGCCAGGTGATCTCGTTGAAAGGATTCCCAAAACAGGAGCGAACTATTTCCTTTAGATTGTGGTAATATGGTCTCCCACTCACGTACCTGCTATCGTACATCCTAAAGATGTCGAATTCGTGGTGGCCTTTAAGTTCGATATAAAAGTCACCGCCATGCTCAATCATGTGAGACTTTTTCTCAATCAGTGGACGGCAATGGGAAGGACCCGACTCTGTTATGCAAAGTGGGAGTTGGGCTAGACGGACGGTCGTGGGATATGAAATGTAAGTGAAGTCCAATACGCTCGAAATTCTGTAAATTTGAACGGAGGCGCTCAAGTTGACGCTTTGAACTCAAGTTCCAACTCGTAGAGGGTGAGGTATATGGCTGGTACATTATCCGAGTCACCGAGAACTGTTTTGCCCACTTCCCACTCGGCGCTATCACTTGGATCTTGAATCACGTGATAAAAAGACTTTGCATCACTTTGCCAACTAAGTTCACTGAACTTAGTTGGTGGGTAAATTAGAAATACACAAGGAGTAATGTACCGTTTTTTGCTTTGTAACTCATACCTAGTAGGTAACAATTCTTTCCCTGTCTCCCTGTAACTGATTGTAACTCTTACTTTTGGAATTGGTTCGAGTGAGACTTTATTTGAATAGAGAAAGATTCGACTGTCGCTATCCTAAAATTCACCAATTACTCAATTTAAATTTTTCAAAATGTGAACTTGGCCTGCAGCGAAATAGGAATGGACGAGTAGGGATAAGAGAGTGAAGGCGACCATCTTGGGTAGCCCAAAGCGGAATTTGAATTTAATATTCGCCAACGAATGTTCCTCAACTACTCCTGTTGGAAAAGTTTCAACTTGGAATTAACATGCTAAGGCATGTAGCCAATTGCATTTCAAAGTAAGTGAACAATCAATAATTTTCAGTAATTAAATTTTAATTATTCATCACGTTTACAATTATTGCATGACGAGTAAGAACATAATCCTCATCAAGGTCCAAATCCTGAATATTTTAGTATTTCCATGAGAATTTTTTTTGGATTAGTCATCACTCCTGTCAGGATTGTGCGGCTTCTGCACTCAGTTGACGATGTCTACCGAGGATAAAATGTAACGAAATAATAAACGAAATATTAACTAAACTCAACTACCAAAACGATTCAATTTTTAATCGCAAATTGATTAAATCGAATCAAAAAATGATACGTTTGGGAATTTTTTTGTAAAATTAATTTCCGGATCCTGATTCTTTGTTGGTTGTTATCGGTTGGCTGTTGGTTTTTTGTCTGCACCCAAGTCTTGCGGATTTGGCCAATGAGCCATGCCATGGCGTGTTAAGCCACTCCCATGCCCAGTATGAGTCAGTCGTAATATCCCACATGTCAACACAAAATGAATTCCCTTGATATTCATCAGCATCAAAGAATTCAATAAAATCCAGGTTGATGGCAACGAAAGAGAGAATGGGGAACTGGAGAGACGTCACTCCATTTTCTGTCACAATTATTTCTCCACCCAGATTCTCTTGACTAAAGAATGTGGCGGAAGGGATGGAATTGTTTCTTCGCACACCAATGGCCCTTGCAGATTTCAGAATTGCCTCCTCCGGAACAGTACACTTCCCTATTTCCCCGTTGATGGCCAAAAGTTCAACGTGCCCACTATTGCTGTAATTGGGCTCTGAATAAATTGTCCATCTGAACAAAAACGGTAGAAGTTAAGATCATAAAATAGAGTCGTAGTTTACAAATAATTTCTTACACTCCTTCATTGCAGATATTAACAAAGGGATGAAATGGAATATTTGCATTGTCAGAATCAAGGTGGACGAAATCACCATGGGCCCTAATTAGCTCTAGTTTATGGACCACTGCAAATATCTGCCCACTAAACACCGCTGCGAACAGGATCAAGACAAGGGGGGTTCCGGTCATGATGGATGACCAATTCCTACGCTTTATTGACTACGGTGAGAATATTTATCCGTTAGATTTCAGGAAGATGGAAAGTGGACAACATTTATCAGAGAGAATGATTATCTCTTATCAAAATGGGTTGACGTGATGAAACTATTTTTTTAATTTATCTCATTGGTCATACGGGTAGGAACGCGGTTTTAGTGGTTACACTAATTAAATAAGACTAATTGATAAATCGCAATTAATTATTGTCACAAGGATTGAGTCTGCGCAAGCGGAATGTCTCACTCGCTCCCGCTGGCGCCAAAATGTAAATTTGAATGTTGCAGATTAATAAATTTTGATGAAATAAAATCTCTCTTTCTTCAAAAACGAATAAAGTTCAACAATCCTTCACGACCACCGGTAAGTTTCATGAGTTTTCTAAACCAACTGATTGGGTTAACTGACTTATGCTTTGTGTCCACTTTCAACAGATCAATGTAATCATGACTATCAGTGAATGCTTTTTGATTCAGTAATTTTAATACTCAACCTCTTCCGTTAAGGATTGGTGTGTAAGTCCTATTTTCAGCTAAACCTGATCTCCCCGTAATTTGTGCATTTTATTTCTTACAGGTGGTGGGACGTAATAATGCAGAACTCCTCCAAATGCTTTTTATGCCGGGATCTTCCAGTTCTGACAGTTAACGGAAGAGAGACTGAATTTGTACAGAATTGGACCAGGGAATGCGCCTTGTCTCTCCTCGCCATTTTGGGAATGGGATCAGAGGAAATGAACCTCCAGGGAATCCTTAGCGAGGCTTCCTTTTGTGTCAAATGTCAAGAAACTGTCTGCTACGCCGAATTTACGCTCAAGACAATCGCAAAACTTGAAAGAGAAGTGGAAAGGATAAGAAATGACATCAAAATACTTCTGCTTGGAAACGATGCCCATCCTACACTCCTCGAAGGTGGTTCCTTAGAGTTTAACCACTCAATTCCAAATGTGTTGACAAATATTGGGCCCAAGCCAGAACCAAAGGAGGAAGAGGTCAATGGTCTTGATGAGGAACTGGAAGACAACGCAGCAGCAGTGGTTCCTTCAATTACAAATAAGCGATTGCAAAAACTAAGAGCCAGACTAAGACACAAATCCCTAAATGCCGTCTACTCCAGGTGAGTAGAGCTAATTTGGCAGTCTTCCTGGTCTTCCTTCCTTCCTGTTTATCAATTTTATTTTTGTACCCGTATTTTGCAGATCAGGTCGGAGGATAACGCGTCGTCAAGCTCATCCTTTTGATGACGATGATGCTGGAGAAGATTCTTCTCCAGAATATGAACCAGCGGAACCCTCTGATTTACCTCAAGAATCCGGTGACGATGCTGACGTTGGCAAAGTCAAAAAAGTGAGAAAGAAAAATTACAAGGTCCAATTCCCGGACAGAAATTCCCTACGCCGCAATCGCCAAGTGCATCCGACTCGCGTCCCCCCTCTCGAAAAAAGCGAGAAGACTTTGGACATATTGGCAGTTGTAGCAAAACTGCAAGCGGAAACGCAACAGTTGGAAATTGTTCGTCCAGGAACCAACCAAACCCCTCCAGCGCAACCCCGTAAGAGGATTGAAGTTTTCGTATGTTCAGAATGTCAGGAGCGTTTCAAGGGTTTCGCTCCCTACAGAAGGCACCTCCGTCGGAACCACCCTCAACTGTACACTGAGAAATTGGCCACTGGTGAAATGCGCCCTAGAAAATCCCTTCATCCACGCCCCCCTCCAGGGCAACGCACAAGTTGTCCCAAGTGTTCGTTATCCATGAGAAGGGACTACCTCGGAGCTCATCTCAAACACAACAGGTGCAAGAAGGAGACTCGGATAATCAAAATCCATCAGTGCAATATCTGCAACTATTCTTCAAAGATCCGTCGGCAGTATGTGAACCACGTCAATACACACTCAAAGCAAAGGTCATTCTCATGTGCCCTTTGCCCGTACGCAAGCAAGACAGCGGGTGGACTTTATACACATCGATGGAGGACACATGAAGCAAAGGAAAGCAGATTCAGGCAGTGCACAATTTGTGGGAAGTTTATGAAAGGGGGACCTACGATCATGCGGAACCACGTGGCAACTGTCCATGGAAACTCCCGCCCCTACCTCTGCGCCCTCTGTGGGAAAGCATTCAAAACGAAAACAACGCTTCGCCAGCATGAACCAATCCACACAACACCACATTCAAGGAAGAAGTATGGAGTCCAGAAAAAGGGCACTGCCGGAGCAAGGGTGGACAAGGACCCTGAAACATTTTTGCCCAACTCGACTTCCTAGTAATCTTCATATTTTTAACAGTTTCCACTTTGGTACTGTTGCATTTATCAACTAGATTTTTGAAGTGGAAATGAAGTTTCTTGTCGGGCGGCGTTGGATTTCACCGCAATCAGTTAACGTGGTTATTTGACAATTAGAATAAAGTTACACCCTTCCTATGAGCAAATTAAGGGTCGGCTATACCTCTCGCTGCGCCGCTCAGCGCGAAGGGAGGGGCACTTTAGGTTGGTGGAGGTGGCCTAGCAAACCCCAAAGAACCCTCTTTCTCTGGTTTACGCGCGAATAAGCTCTCCTACTACTC
>JAQIWD010000682.1:0-17986 GCA_034694825.1 Anurida granaria
ACCAAATTTGGCTTAATATATAATATATTAGTCCAGAATCTCACCAAATTTGGCTTAATATATAATATATTAGTCCAGAATCTCACCAAATTTTCCTTTTTTGGGCCCTATCTCCGTTATTTGAAGAGATACGGCAAAAGTGTCAACAGCTACCATAAGTGTCTCCTATTCTCAAATGTGTGTGTGAAATCAAGACTAACTAAAGCTTGCCAAAAACAAAAAGCTGCTTTAGTTAGTCTTGGTGAAATTCACACACACATTCACATTGTGAATGCGGCGTCTGATTTTCCAACCTTCACACCTTTCGCGTCATGTTCAAACATTCACTCTCAATTTCAGTAATTTTTTTTTTTCGAATTAATTAATCCGACCAGACACCAGAGCATAAATCACACAATTTCAATTGATCTAATAATTAGGAGAACAAGCGATTAAAAACAGTGTCGTCTCATCACTGTCGCCTCTAGACATCCGTGAAATATTTCAAGATGGCAGAAAAGGCTCGCCCACCAGCAACACCTGCCACCGGAGTTGGAGCGTCTATTTATGTTGACTCGATCAAAGCGATGGCAGAAACTGTCGGGATCTCCAATATGCAAGATGAGGCTGCAAAGGAACTGGCAGAGGACATCACCTACCGACTTCGTCACATTCTGCAGGATGCTCTTAAATTTATGGAGAAGGGAAAGCGATCCAAATTGTCCACTGATGACTTTGATAATGCTCTCAAAGTGAAGAACATTGAGGTAAACAATCACTGTTAAATTATGGTTCCTGGCGCTCTAGAGAAATGCTATTCAGCATATCTTGATTTTTAATGCCGATGTTATTTTCATTTGACAGCCAATTTACGGGACAAGCGAAGAGAATCTACCCTTTCGATTTGTTTCTGGGGGAGGAAGAGAGCTTCATTTTATTGAAGAAAAGGAAGTTGACCTCACAGAACTCCTCAGCGCTCCATTGCCCAAAGTCCCATTGGAAGTCTCTATAAGGACGCACTGGCTTGCAATTGAAGGGGTTCAGCCATCCATTCCAGAAAATCCCCCACTTCTTTCTCGAGATCAACAGCGATTGGACAGTGTTGACCCCGCTGGGAAGCACAAAGGGGGGCTTAAGAATAAGCGTGCGGGTCCATTTACGCCAACGGTTGGAAAGCCAATTAAATTCAAGACGTCGGAGCAAGTATTCATCAAACAGCTGGCGACTCACGAGCTCTCGGTAGAGCAGCAATTGTATTACAAGGAAATTACAGAAGCATGCGTTGGTTCGGATGAGACAAAGCGAACTGTAAGAACCCTCATGCTTTTAACCAACCTTGTAGGATTTAGAACGGAATTTAGTCACGGAATTGATTTTAATTGAGGCACTTTTTTGATGAGTGTAGGAAGCGCTGCTGAGTCTTACAAACGACCCAGGACTCTATGAGCTTTTACCTCGGCTGTGTACCTTCATCGCTGAAGGCGTCCGAGTCAATGTTGTCCAGAATATGCTCGCCCTTTTAATCTATCTGATGAGAATGGTCAAGGCTATGCTGGATAATCCAACACTGTACTTGGAAAAATATGTACGTCTCGATAACAATTCATACCTCTGGCATAACTGTTGTAAAAGACGTAATTCGAATTTATGGATCCTTTGTTTAGCTACATGAACTAATCCCAAGTGTGACCACGTGTGTAGTCAGCAAACAGCTCTGCACTCGTCCAGAAGCAGACAATCATTGGGCCCTCCGTGACTTTGCTGCAAAGTTGTTGGCAATAATTTGCAAAAATTACACCACAACGACAAATAACATCCAGACCCGGATTACCCAAGTTTTCGGATCTGCGCTGACCAATGAGAAGACTCCACTCGCCTCCGTTTACGGAGCCATTTCTGGATTTGGAGAACTTGGGACTGAGCCCACCAAAGTCTTTCTCCTGCCGAGGGTCAAAGAGATTGGGACTCGAATTGAATTCTCACTGGACGGGGTTGGGCATACGCAGGCTGACAAAATTGCAGCGATGAAAATCAAGCAGTTGATTGGGGTAAGCGTTTTCGCTTCTGTAATTTAAATTGACCACCACCATCAGCAAGCCCATGCCCAGCCGTAAACCTTCCATTCACTACCGCGCAACAAATAGAATTCAGCGTTAATTTTTAACTGACTCCCTTTGTTCTCTCATTTTCCAGAAACTCGTTTGTCCTATTCTGAAGGCCCAAAAGTATCCAGACACCGTTGAAGAGTACAAAACAGAGTACGGGTACATGGGGCAGTACTTGAATGCCACCGTGCTACAACAGAAGGCACTGGATCAGAAACAACAGGCATCCACATTCGCTGTCAAATCCCTGCCTTCTGCCAGCAGCGTCAGCCCTTCGGCATCTCTACGGTTGATCCCAACTGTTCCAGGGCCTTCCCATGTCGTTCGAGCTCCACTTCCAGCACCACCAAAGTTCGTCGTCATCAGTAATCCCCAATCGGTAACTCCCACTTAATTGCTCTTTTACAATCAACGCATTCCTCACCAATACTAACGAAATTCACTTTCCATTTTTCAGCAATGATCCAGGAGCCTTGCCAAAATGCCCCTCCCCAGCCAAGTTCTCTCGTCCAGGCCCAGCCTGGGTAAAGTTAAGTTAAATTAATCCTGACTAAATTTGAATTTTAAATCAAGCAATTTAGGTCAGCAGTTTTCAGTTTCGAATTGGCAGTGACGATACGATTTCCTTAAAATCCACAATCTTGACTCGGTCAGTTAATACTTTCCTGACAATAAACTGTTTTTTATTATCTTATATTGTTTCTGTAGTATAAATAATTTTGGGAAGAATAAGATGAGTACTTAGTACAGTGGCGGGGGAGGGAGAGGTACTTACAGTCTAGTAAAAGACAACGAGGAGGCGGGTTGTTGAGTTGGACACAAAAACTTTACCACACATTCAACCAATCAGTCTGATCATGTAGTCACAAATATGCATTTTCTTCACTTCAATTTCCAGTCACCAACCACGCCCATTTTCAGGGGGAAGAAAGGAAGCGTCAACTTTTTCCGAATTCGGAGAAAGTTTCCTTTTGGTGGAAAAATAGACAAAGTCGGCTTTCCTTTCCTCTTCCTCGAAATGACGACGACGTCGCCATTGTTGAGTGAAACTTTACACGTTAAAATCCTCTGGTAGAAAAATTGTCAGTATTATTACAAAGTTATCATTTTCCCCCCATTAATTGTTCAGTTATTCAAACGTTAACATTTCGGCCGTCCCTACTACCTCATCATTTATCAACCTTGGCTATCAACAACTATTTACCTACAATTAGCTTAAATTAACTAAATCGATTGTGCTTTCACAGTTTGGCGAGAGTAATAACCTCGTCGAAAGCACTGGCCTGGAGTAGTACTTAATTATTAACACAAAAAACGTTTCCTTAATTAAATAACCTACTTGTATTCCTAACTTAACTAGTTGGCATCCTTGTAACAAAAAGGGACAGGCAAATGGTTTTGTATGGCAAATAAAAATGAACTTAAAAGTGTTTTGTCCAACTCCAAATAATGTCCCAGGTCAGGGTCACATGCAGAATGTCAACTGGAGACAGAGAAAAGGAAAGGAGAGTAGTACGTATTCTTGCCAAAGATTATTGTCAGTCTATTTCTGGACTAAGTTTGACCTTTTTACTTAGTTTTCCAATGAAAGTTAAAATTAGGCATGGTAGTTTGAGAAAATTTGACAAAAGCACTTTATAGATTTAGGTCAGAGGTCACAGTCAATGTATACACAAAATTTTGTATTTTTCTTTTTGTTTTAATCAACCCCTACTCCATTTTAGTAATCATCACAATTTTCCTTTTCTACGCCACTACACTTACAAATCCTAAGTTCATCTGCTGTACAAGTTACAGAGAAGACAAGTTTTGATATTTTTATTCCCCATGGGTTGTGTTGCATTTACTAAACTCTTTCCACGCAATCAGTTTCGAAAGAGTCGAAAGCTTCCAGAAACGTGTTAAAAATTGTCCAAAATGAGGCGTGACAAAGGCGACTTTCCCATTCCTACAAAACGGAAGAATAGAAAAGTTGACCCCAATGCAAACTGTAATTGGTCAAGGTCATTTGAAACTCTTCAGTAAATGAAGTCTCCTTTAATTCCTAACTGGGAAAGTTTTGTTAAAGGCAATTTTGAATTTGACGTTACTAAAAATAGGAGTTAGCGACTTTGTCGACTGTGGTCCTGAATCAAAGTTTCGATTTCGTTAGTCGTAAGTGAAAGTTAGAAAGTGAAAGTAAGCAACCTGTCTCATTGATTTATCGGGGAAACTTTGAGGGCCCCCTGGATACTTTTTCCATGAATTTTCAATTCTTTTTCAAATAGAAGTCCCGAATTTGTAACATGAAGGTCGGTCAGTAAGGTCAAACAGTAAACAGAATTAGCATTAAATTGCAACTCCTAGATTTCATCTATTCTTTCCTGGAGCTTAGAACCTAAACGTTGACAATTTCACTGCAGTTATGTCGATCCGATTCCGTCTGGTTCTGGTCTGTATTGTCCTAGGAGTAGAATGTCTAAAATGCCTTAGCCTTGTAGTTAGGTAAATGTTAGAGGATGTTACAGGATGAGGAACAATTACAACAGTAGGATTGCTTATTCTTCGAAGGTCGACAATTCATTTCTCGAACCACTTCGGCAAAGACGTCATTCACATTTGTCCGATTCTTGGCCGAGGTTTCGATGAACGAACAACCCCAGAGTTGAGCTAAGGACATCCCCTCATGCTTGGACACTTCACGCTGGTGCTCCAGATCTACCTGTAAAACAAACAAAAGGTCAACAATTAGTAGTGGTAACACTAAACAGTCCTCTCTTCTGCATATCACTTCATTTCCGTTAATCATTAGAAAACCATTACACCTTCACCAAACTCCCAATTCCCATCCAAAACTTTTGCATTTTTCGTCAGTTCATCAGAGAAAAACAATAAAAATCAAACAAAATAAAAACCTACACCCCACCAATGTGAGTTGATTATTCTGAATTTGAGAAAACATCAAACGGGTCCCAATTGATCCATTTGTAAAATATAATTTCAAAATGATAATGCCCAAGCAGAATGCTTTCTTTTCTTCATCATTTATTCCCATTGTAGTCCTCTAGTACCAACATTTCCAAAATCTGCGTCAATGAAAAGGACAATTAATGGGAGACAAAGAGAAGGATACAAGAATGGGCTCACAGATGAAGGCATCCATCACAATTTGTCAACTCTAAAATAACAATCAGAAATCACAACAATTATTGCAGAAATACAAATGAAGAATAGGCCCTTCCGTTTCGTCAGAGAAAGTTTATGCAGGCAGTGGTGGATTCACACTTGCAAAATCATCTGTAATCCCCCTGGGGGGATCTACTACAATATCTTTTGTTGTAAAGCCATTTTATAAACCTAAACACTAAAAAAGCAAACAACACAAGATTTGGCCATACTGCAGTACAATTTGTTGGTTACTCAAAAATCGCTTCCATAAAAGTCCATAACGGGCATAACAGGCTTACGTGTAAAATAGTCTCTTCATTAAATTACAATTGATTGAGTAACAAGTTGCAGAAAATCCAACCAAATCATCCTACTACTCTCACCAATCAGTCATCTCATTCTCAAGTCATGGTTTTCTCCTCTTAATTTTTAAAAAATCTCAAGTTTCCTGTAAGCGTCTGAATATTTTCCGAAAAGAATGGAATCATGACTTGCAAGTTGGAAATCCGCACATTCTGTAACAAAATGAAGCATGAAGAACTGTATACATACTGCTGAAGATACAAACACTTCATAATTCTCATTGGCTATATTGGCATGGCTGAAAGCGTAAAATCCTCATTTTACATCATTGGGATGATGAGTTAACGGTTCCTCCAAATGCCGCTCCCTCCTTCCATCATCATTTACAAATTGCCAATTGCCAAATTAACTCATTCTCCCATTGTTATCAACCCTCCTCCTCTTCCAATTGGACTCATTTTCACAGTTCAACCCCTGAGAGCAGTCTCAAAAAATGGCGTAACAAAACAAGCTTGGCAAAGTAAGTGCACGAAACAAGACAAGAAAAGGAAAGACAAATGTTTAGATTTGAATCAAAGACACACAATATGCCTGGCAAATCCAACATCTTCTGTTTCTTTAGTCCTCATCCTCAGCAGCCCTGGCAGAAACGAGCCTGGGAAAGTTATGGTCTTGTCTAGTAGTGGTGGTAATCGACTTTTAAAAAATAAAAGTGACGAAACTAGTATAATCCCAACGGAAGAAAAATTGTACAAGACAAACCAAGGACGTGAAGAAGATAAAAGCGTCGTCGTCCTCATGGCTCATCCATTTGTCAGATTCAATTCAGTTCCTATTAATCATCCATCACATTTAACTTACAAGTTTACTTTGCTCACAAGAAAAAGAAGACGACAAAACTAAGGGCAGAGACGTTTCGTTTGAAGATTCCAAATGGAAATTCCACCAAACCAATTTAATAAATAGAAATCCCCATTCTCTCATTTTAATCAACTTAACTTTACTCATCTTCAAAGTGTTAAATAAATCAACCGCACACACAATCGTCTCTGGATTCAAATCCCCACTTGCATTCATACCAAATTGCTTTCCAAAAACTAAAAGTAGCGTTAAAAAATGAATTGCAAAAAAAACAATCAGGTCAGTAGAGCGTCTCCTTTTTCGTGCAAAATTCTTTTTGGTGCAAAATTTAAGCGTCACTCAATTGTTTCTGGATGAAACCAATTCAACAATCATGGAAAATCAGGTCGGCAACACTGGTGAGACTTTTGGGTTCGCCGAACCTCCGAACCCCGAACCTCATAAAAAAAAGTTTAGCCGAACCCGAATGTGCGTTCCTAGATTTCTACCGAACCGAACCCGAACCCGAACCTTATGAAAATAATCTCCGCCGAACCGAACCCGAACCCGAACTGTTCGGGTTCGGGTACGAGTTTGGTTCGGGTTCCTTCCGAACTCAATGTTCGGCGAACCCAAAACTCCCACCTGTGGTCGGCAATCGAAAATGTAGAGAACCCGAAATTGATTTGAAGTTGAAATTGGTTTTTTTTTCTTAGATTGGATTACCCATCCATCCATGATCACTTCCACGGTATCCATCTGCTGTTCCATCACCAGGAGAGGAGAAAGTAAAAACTGGAAGAAAGTTGAAAAATCTGTCTCGGTCTCCTTTTCTTCTCTATAGCATTTTTTCCGGGAAGAGGATGGATGAGATGATGAGAATAATGAAATTACGACGCTTTTCCTGGACCAGGCTGGAGGCTGCTGCTGTGCTCTATCCCTAAGCTCCAGGATTAAAATCTCCTCTCCAGGCTACCACCACCAGCGCATTATTCCAATCCCTGAATTACCACCACCATCATTTTCATTCCGTCGCCAACCAACCCAAGCTTTCTCTTCCCTCCCATAGAATCGATTTCCCAAATTATTTATTTATTCTCCACTCCTGATTAACTTCCTACCTGGATGGAACTTAACAAGGACCAATTCCATCTCCAGAACCCCCACATCCTTCTCCAGCACTAAGTCTCTCTTCCAGGAAATGGGAAAATGAGATGGAAGAGGAAGATAAAGGGAAAGTCTTAAGCCTCCTCTCCTCATTCCCCAAAAGACAAGAGGAGGTTCGAGAAAGCACCAATTTATTATTAAATATTTTAGTTTTATCAAGCAAAAAATAAGCTTAAAGGGACATTTTACTTTCTCCAGCACTTTCTCAAGCGCTCCTTAGTTGGTTTTTTGGTAATAATCGATTCCCTAACCGCACTCAGGTGGAAAGGGAAAGCTGAAAGGCAAATGGCAAACTCCTGTCACCCGCCTCTTCTAATCGACTTTTAATGCTAACATGGAGTGCCTAGAAAGCGACAGGACAGGACAGGCGACATGGCAAGAGCAAGAGGAAAAGGTTGAGCAACGTGATGTTGACATTTGAGCTTCTCCTTACCATGTCGGAATCACAATTGACTACAATTGGTAATGGGAAGAAAAAAGGAGACGCAAGGGAACGACATTTGAACCAATCGAGTACAATGGAGGATCTTGCTCGTCCCTTTTCTGTGGGACCAAAATAAATTAATGATTCATTTGTTTAGTTAAACTCTAACCCTCTCCATCTCATGTTTCTAGTTGTTATTCTTATGATCTTATCTAAGGTTGATCTCAGTCAGATGCCGGCTCCTACAGAAGAAGATGAGAGGAAACAGTGGGGAGGTTTTAAACATTTGTCGTCAGCTCAGTCAATCTTCCAGAGGGTTCCAGGTTATGTTTGCTGGAGAATTAAAATCAATCTAAAACAGCACTGAGAATCCTTCCAACATCACCTCCAAAGACAAATAAAACGAAAAGAGCCAGAGATCAAAAAATGATGAACTCAGTTCCAAGCTTCCCCATTCAAATAATTCAAAGGAAAAGGATTACATGGAGAAAGGACGACACAAGAACTTTCTCAAGGTACCCTCCCTTTGTCCTTTCAACTTAAACGCCAGAGGAAGATTTGGGCACAAAATTCCTTTGAAATTACTCATCATACAAGATCTTTGGCCATCAAATGAATCCAAATAATTCTAGCCCTGCTTTTCGATTCTACAAGTGTAAAATTTAATTCAATGTTTCAATCCCAATCCAGTCGCCCTTGTAAAATTTACCTTTTGTACCCAAAACCATCCCCCGTGATCATAAAATCCGGAATTCGCAACCACAAAGCACAAACCCTTTCATCTTCACCTTCAACATAAAAAACCACCACCACCAACTGTGATTCCAAGATTTTAAGTGTCCAACTGGGAGTGACTTGACTACTTGCTACCACTACGAACTGACTCATCCTGTAGTTAAATGAAGATTTATATCCTCACTTTAATTAAAGAAGCCCAATTGGGGGAGGGGTTCGGATGTATAATTGCCTGCCTGCTCATCCCCAATAGAAAATGAGAACAGGGAGGGATGATGCCATACGATGATCCTTTGTTATAAATGACACACTAATTGTTTTCAGGAGCTTCTATGTAAAATCCAAGTGAGGAAATTGCTCACTGACCATCATTCTTCTTACCTCCTAGGAATAGCATGAATTAGCATCATATTCCAAAGTGAACAAATAACAAAAGTATCCAATTTCGGAAATATCCACAATGCATATGGAGATAGACGCATGCATGTCCAGAAACCCACAAAAGGCAGGCTGGGAAGGAAGGAAACACTCCCACAAAACTTTATCAATCAAACAAACAGATGAAATAACATTGAAAACCCCACATCTCGCCTGACTGATCCTACAGATGATGGTGTCCGTGATTAAGTCTGTTTTCACACAACTACTCATCACGATTCCACGATGGAAATCATCCCCCTGCCCTTGCATGCTTCCTCTACAAAGTGAATCACGTCATTATCGATTAGCAGAATTGTAACCAATGCGCCTTACTTACAGACAGGCACTTCCTCTAACTGCTCAATTTACACCCTGATACTACATTAAATGGAGGATATATGAGGGTAAATGGGCAATTTACAAGTCCATAACGATCCATTTCAACTCCCAGTGAACTCCTTTTCTGCATTTAATAAACAGATGGAGAGGAAACAAAAGAGACGCTTCTGCGAGTCTAATCGAATTCAGTTTAATAAATGCTAAGCTCCTCCGTGACCATTTTTAATCGCACATTGGACTACCGGAAGTGGTGGTGGTGGAAACGAACACAACAGCCCCACCACCACCGCATGCATAATGGAGTATGGCCTGGCCTCGTTGTTGCCTTTCCAACTTTCCATAAGGAAAAAAAAACAGTCGTTAGCTGAGGATGGAGTCTGTTTTTGTTCACTCTGAAAGATGACACAGAGGAAATTCCAAGCAATTGGCGCTCCCTTTTTCCATTCCTCCGCTTACTACAAAGCGTCCAACTTCATATTCGCAATGCAAACCAAGATAATTTTGGACACTCCAGACCAAGTTGTGCAAAAAATCCACGAGCCTCGTCACGCAAGCTGGTGTCGTTAGGAGTAGGACAAAACAAGCATCTTCGACTGTCGTGCAGATTTATGCGCCCTGCCATTAATCATAATGAATTTTGGCCAACTAATCTACCAAGGAGGATTCATTTGTGGGTTAGCAAAGATTAAAACGGGGAACGGTGGTTAGTAGTGGTACCGTTAAGCTCCATGTCATCTTGCGGATGATATGAAGACGGGGAACCTGATTACCATGATTAAGTTAGTTGTGGTAGTGGTCTTGTTTTCAAATGACAGGGGGACAAAGATCCATCAGCCTCCCCCAGAGTCTTTCTTAATTAAGTTTCCTCATTTTCGCCACCGCCAAGTGGAAGCGGAGGAGCAGATTACATTGCAAATCGTGTAGGCGTGGGGCTGTAATCCAAACCACTTGACTTTGAAATGGTGGATGTAAATCTCCATCGTTAATCTCACGCAGCAGGGGTAATGGGGGAACCGGAACCACGCAGGGAAGATGCGAAAAGGAATTTTGCAAATTGGGTCTTCAACCTTCTTATCGCTTCCTTCTTGTTATAAAAAGACGATGCTCCCCACCAATGACCACCCACGTGTCAATGTCGGTCCATTTTGATGATCTGATCTGATTCGAAGATCCAAATGGACACTGGAAGTCCATCCTTTCGTGTCATTGGCCCAGTTTGGTTGTGAAATAATGAAAAAGAAAATGATTTAGTCCTGAGGTGTCCGTATGTCACCTTTAATCCCATTTGGATCAAATTTCACAAGTCATCGAGGAAATCAAGAAAAATTATCAGATTAGATCTAAATCTGCCAATCCTACAAGGAATTTCTTGTTTTCTTAAATTACTTTTTGATGCAAATGCAAAAAGTGACTGTGAAAACTGATTATCCCTATCTCAACACTCCGTTTCCTCACTTCCGGTATCCTGCTCAAGTGCTTTTCGCAGTTGCAATCACCTGTCACGCGTCATCATCTAAAATGAAAGCTGAAGCCATCACCACCGCCATCACCCTTAAAAGCAAAAGTATGTTTGGGTCGCTTTTTTAGAACATATGACAGGAAAGTGGGAATAAAAAAATTCCAGTTCGCTTATTCACCACTTGCGTTTTTTGAGTAAAAATTACGTAAATGAAATAGATCTAGAAAGGTGAAGATGAGAGATGATGCCTTACTTTGTTTCCGACTAGTAATAAAGGCACACGGTCAGCTCCTTTGACCCGACTGATTTGCTCCTTCATTGTTTTGATATCTTGGAACGTCTGATGATTTGTAATGGAGTAGACAACGAGGAAACCTTGGCCATTTTTTATGTACAAGTCCCTCATGGAGGCAAACTGTTCTGTTCCAGCAGTATCCAGGATCTCAAGGACACTCGGTGACCCATCAACTTCTATTTCCTTCCGGTAGAAATCTTCAATTGTGGGATCATACTTTTCCATAAAACATCCACTAACGAATTGTACAGTCAGGGCACTCTTCCCCACACCCCCACTTCCTAGAACGACGACCTTGAACTCACGCATTTTGAATTGGACACGTTCTCACTTGGGCACTCAATTTCCAGTGAACCACGGGAGCAGCAGCGCTTATCAGTTGAAGACGGACACAGCTGGGCTCTAAAGGTGCTGGTGGCAAAGTTTCATAACTCAGATTCCGTTGTGACAGGACAGGAAGAAGACGTTTACTATCTGGATTCTGGAATGAAACTGGAAAAAAGGAGACAGTGGTCACTAGTCACTGGACTCCAAGACGAGTTTGTGTAGTGACGACGCCTAGCCCGGTCGTTGATATTTCGGGTGTTCAATCCCCCAAGAGATAAGATAAAGAGGAGTAGTCAGTTATTGGACGAATTAATTCTTGTTTGATGAAAAACTGACGAAACTATCTTCCTCGTATTATTATGCAAACAAGGGGATTGAGGATTTGGTCCCAGCAGAAAGGAAGTGGTGGTAGATAATCCACTTGTACCAATCAGTCAGTGTTTAACAGCGCTGCTGATGACGAATTCGCTGTTGGGAATTCGAAGAAATCTGATGCACTACTTTGACAAGACACGATTGATGATGATGATGACACATTCCCTGAGCTGGAAATCACGCTTTATGTCTCTTCGCTTCCTGATTCCGAAATCTCCAACTAACTGGAGTAAATTGAATGTTGAGGCCACAAGCTTCCCTTTCCTAGGAAATTCTAAATGGAATTCAAATCCAAGCGGTGGTGACAACGTAAAATGAAAGTTTCGTGCAAATCCAGTGGAAATGAAGTCAGGATTCCTCTTGCTCCGGCTGAAAAACAAAAACATTAATTCATATTAATACTCATCGCAATGGGTCATAAACGGTACATGCAAAAGTTCAAGGCTCCTCGTTGAAGCCTCTAGCCTATATAGTCGTAGAAAATAAGCAAACGTCACTACTACTACTGTTGTCAATTAAACTTCAATTCGGCACAATCAGCGTCAACACTGCAACTTTGGAATTCATTGCAAAATACGATTCCTGATAACGTCTCAACTTAGCCTACAAACCACTAATAAATCCGAAAGCATCAGCGCCGACTACCAATTTCGCAAAATAATTTCTCGAATAATGAAATACTTTTCCTAGATTCTTCACACTTTTGTAGTTTTGCCAGTTCGGTTCAATTTTAGAAAGTAAGAAAAATAATCGATCACTCCTACCGCTGCTCCTTGAGAGGTCGACTACCTGGAAAACCGGAACCGGAAATGGATGACGGGAAAGACCAGCTGACAGCGGGTATTAGAGCCCAGTTGATGATGAATGGGTTATTCCTGGACGAACTTTGAGCCTATTCTTATGCTAATTTCCGTTTGAGTATAAAATAGTTACCTAATTGAGTGTAGTTGATGGTGGTGGTAGAACTGGACGCCTCCTCATGTTGAATTAATCTGGATTAACGAATTGAATTGATGAATTGAGGAGCGTGAAGGAAGCACACAACACAAGGATGATGATGAGGAAGAAAGAAGGAGATTGTGTGCCTATCCTGTCCAATCCTGTCTGTCTCTGTGTTAAATCTGCAGGGAGAATGTGGATTCGTTCCTTCCTTGTTGGTTGGTGGGGCTCCTTACAGGGAATGACGAGGGGAATTCACCTCCCTCTCCCTCTTATCCACAAATGCTTAACAAGGAAAGTAACCAAATTAATTACAAAACTTAATTCTAATTAAAGGTCAAAGGTAAGGGATATATGAACCCTTGTGAAAACGAAATTACTTGAAGCGACAACGAGTACCTGGTACTGTTCTGCAAACTTTGGAAAGACTCTTTGAAAGTTCTTCGAATGACGCTGCGTCCTGTCTTGCTCAAACATGTTCAACTCAACAAATGACAAATCAAGTGGGTATTGTATGAATGCATTTGAAATTAAATAAAAATTGATTAGACTTCAATTAATGGGAATCGAAACTAATGTTAAAGATCGCAATCAAGACCTAGAGCATTGATTAGACTTGATTTATAGATTTCTCTGAAAATATATTTAACAAGTTATAATGTAATTCCAATAATTTAATTGTAACAGGAATTCATTCAATTTACAAAACAATACACCTGAGTTGTGTAACCATTGCACTCTGTCACCCATCCGTCCGCTTCCTTCGTCCATCTTGAGGGTGAAGGATCTCAGGTCGCAATTCCACTTCCGCTCCAAGAAATTCCTCACTTCATTTCATGACCCAGGGATGATAACTAAGGGGAGAATACACAAGGTTAGCAGCCATTTTGTAATTCAATTCAGAGGTCAAGCTAAGACGCTACTACGCAGAAAATTAGGTAAGACATTTTCTTACCTGATGAAGAAACTGTTGGGCGTTGATGAGGGTTGTACATCCGTAAGTGACTTTCTTGGAAGGCCCACCCCCGCCGGTTCCAGCCTTTGGCTAAGAAATAGATCCAACAAAAGGTGGATTGTCGAATTTCCTTAGTTTAGCGTGTGCCTGTTTGTAGACTTACCTTGCAGGAATCCACTAGATTTTGATACTCCATGTAGTTCCCACCACCGATGACAAAGACGATGGCTTCTTGATAAGTTGCTCTCGGCGGAGCGCCACCCCCAGGCTTCAATTGTTTGGGATCAAAGTATCTAAAGTCTTCAGTTTCCTGTGATGTTTTCCCGTCCATCAGTTCCTCGGTCATGCGTGTGAATGGTAGACTCTAGAAGGGGTGAAGGTCAACTGAGTTTAAGATTATTGAGTCAAATAGGAAAGTTGACAGCATACCTGGCGCTTAACAACTAGATTCCTAACTCCTTCCATCAGAAAAGAAGACCCAGTGACAAGTTTGGAGAACATGCCCATACTGGTTGATTGTGGCGTCTGCACTGAGGTCATTTTACTGTAAGAACTGCGAACAAAAAAAAAACAGGGTCAATAATCATTAAAATCGCTGGAAAATCCTGCAGCGTTGCACTTACATCCATTTCTTGACAAAGGCAATGGCTCCTAAATCACAACCCACACTTTCGAGCGCTGAAGTAAACTGGTCCAACTCACTCTGAAATTGGATACACGAAAACTTAAGTTTCCACTCCCGAGAAATTGGAAAAGATGGAATGGTTTACCTTTGGCATATCTACTTGGCCCATTAGGTAATAAATTAGGAAGAATCTCATTTTATCTTCAGGTACTCCCATATCCGGATCCAAAAGAATATCCAATACTCCTCTCTCCAGGGCTGCTCGACTCATCAATTTTGTTTCCAATTCAAAAAATGTATCCAGTTTCCTATCCTTGATTTGCTTCAAAATAGCTGTGGCAATGGAAGTGTGAGCATCTAAAAGGCGCTTCCGCTCTAATAGTTGAGGGAGACTTGTAATAGCCGACGTCAATTTCTCAGTGTTGTCATTTAGGATGTTTGACCCAATCTCGGCTGGCATGTCGTTTCCATCTAGCCCCTAGAAAAATATCCATAAACCGCTGGATTACAAATCAGCGCTCAACTAATGAGGTCAATGGAGTGTGGTCGTACCATCGTAGCTTTGAGCCTCTTCACGTCATCCTCTGCCTTCCGGTATTCTTCTAATTCGGTTTGAATGGCTTCGGCAGTCGTTGGGAAAGGGCTTCCCTTGTGAATTCCCCAAAAGAAATCCTTTCGATCATCCAAATCATGCGTCCTTGACTTTGGAACGTGACGACTGGTAGACTGTGAGGGAGCCTCATCTGTGAATTTAATTTGGTTTAAATTAAGGTCAAGGACGTCGTGAGCCAAGGCTTGGTAGGTCCAGGTATGATGGAGGGGTGTTGTCAAGTCCATTCCACGGTCGTAGATTATCAAAAGAGGTCGTTGGATCCTGGAATCAAGAAAGTTTGGTCTTAAACCGTTGTTCCTAGTCAAAATGGCATGTCAACTTACGTGTACTGACCAGAGGCCATGGGATCAAAAGAAAAGAGAGAATTCCGCTGATCTCCTAAACTTTCACGAATCTTCTTATCAAGTTTACGTCCAACGTGTTCGGCAGCATTTCCTCTTGGGGTTCGGATAATTGGTACTACTCCCATGGTAGCAAAAACGGAGAATAGGCTCTCAACAATGCTGTCCAACATGGACTCCATTTCCGTGTCCTTTACTTGACCTCGGTTCAAGGCTAAAAAGACGTCATGGAATTATAATCTATCATGCTAGGAACCAATTATTGTAGGAAAAAACTGTCCGAAAAATGTGAACAACTTGCAATAAAATGAGATGTGATCGGCGTCTTGATGTCGCAATACAAAGAAATCAGACTCGAGTGATATGAAATTGAGGTACTGATCGTACACCTACACAATTAATTGAAAACCAATCAATCATTACCAACCCATAAAATAGCACAAACGTTGTTGCCTTCACGTACCTTCTGGATCGAATTTCCAGCATTTGATTGCCAAGCAGCCGAGGCCAAATCCTCAATTTGCTGCCGGGGAATTGGGGTCATGAAATTGAGGAAATAATTGTCGTACAAATTGGCTTGTAAATCCCTACAAATCCTATCCACATTGTCTTCTGTTGGAATGCAAAAGTAAACTGCGGGGACATCCGGGATATTTTCTCGTTCCGAGTGTAAGAATCTGGAAAGACAAAATTGAGGCGGATGAAGGAAAGCTGAAGCGATTGAAATTGTTTACCAAATCAGATGGATTCACTTACACGTCGAGCGTCACCCCAATTTGTCGTAATTCGGCCACGGAAAGGAGCGGTGTCAGTACGTGCTGTCCAAAGCGATCGTATACAAGAATCTTCCATACGGGCTCACTCTGCTTATTCCCCTGTGTATTCAAATTCAGCATTTGCTTCACGCTAGCTGAAATTACAGAGGAAAGCTTTAGCGATTTGACGGTTGACACTTAGCTTCGTGTCGCCTCTTGTGGATTCGCTCTCAAAAGTTAGGAAATGCAATGGCCAAACGCATAACGCAATGTCTGTTATCCCAGCACTCAATTTTATTGTTCGATTATTCAGCTTGCTAATTTAGAAACTACGTCAATGGAATGATTGTTCGTGATTGATCAGCTCCTCAACACGAGCAGCTTGAGCTTGCTTCACCCTGCCCACCACTACCGCTGGCAATGTACTCTTCATGCTTCGCAATCAACTTTTCGACAATGAGGATTTCGATTTCTTGAGACTCATCGGGATTGTTAATCAGAGTAGCAGTCCCATCCTGCTCCACCATCGTCACCGTCTTCTTCCGAGTATTCAAAAGATTAGCGATGACCACATTGTGGCTATACTTCTTGAGAGCTGCCATTGCTTTCGGAAGGAGCAGAGCCTCGTCAGTTTCGAGCTTAAAAGAAACCGTGAAGGCACTTGGAGCCCATTTGTGCGTCAAGGGTTTCAGCATCTTTGGGACAAGGGAGAACTGAATCCCCGGCTTCTCCGTAGACTGCATCTTATGCTGAGGAAGATCTTCCATTGGAACGTAAAAGTCAGAAACTGCTGCTGCCAGGTACATCATCGTCCTTGGCCCAACTTGATCCAGTTCCTTGGAAATCCCTTTGAGGAGCCAAAGGTAGTCACCAAGCGTCACATACGGGATCATGAGGCAAGCGGATTTGTAGCGCTGATACTTTTCAAGGATCTCCTTAGTTTTGTTCATTTCCGAAGCCTTGACTCGGATTCCCGAAGTGGCGTCAAGTTCGAGAATGTCCAGAGTGTTCCCCAAGTGTCGACTGAATGGTAGGAGACTCTTGTGTCGATGGAGGAATATGATATGGTAACCCTTTTCCAAGAAAACTTCCGCAGAGGCAGCTCCCCTGGTCCCAGAACTAAAGTTATCCACGAATCGGACCGTGAATTGTTCCAAGGGTACTGTGGTTCCTCCGCTTGATATCAAGCCCAACTTCCCCGTGGCCGGCACAGCCTTGATAAAATCTTGGACTCGGCCAATTTCAGCGTCATAATTCTCAGGGGCTTGAACTTCATGGAAAAAGTCTTCCCAATGTTGATCAATCAAGCTCAACTTCCTTGAGAGTTGAGAGGCTGAGGCACCTAAATCCCAATGTGTAATTTTCAACAATAAATTCACAGGTAAATCAAACCAACACATAACGGAACCGCAACACCCCATCCCCAAGACGCACGCAACCCTAAGTTCTTACAAAATTCATTATGATCAGCAATCATAATTATTACGCCGGATATCGCAAAATTGCATTCAGAGAGGCGGGACCGAGCGCGAGTAATTAATTAAATCAAGGTTAAATTACCAATCTGTTTATCCCGTAAATTGGACATGACGGCTTCCGGTTGTTGTACAAGTTCAGCTGTTGATTGGCTAGATTTACTGACGTGGAATGATGAACGTGCAGGACGGTCGCTCAACACGAAGTACTCAAGGGTACAACAGCTGATCGATAACAGGAATTATGGACGATCCCTCCGATATTTCGTAGTACAATTTAATTATTAATTAGCAAAAGTACAATTAATTTGGAACTAAATGAGATTGCTCAAATTTAGGTTGATTTCATTGCAAATTTTGACAATATG
>JAQIWD010000683.1:0-17986 GCA_034694825.1 Anurida granaria
AGAAATGAACAGAAAAAGTAAAGAACAGGACAGATAAAGTACAGAAATGAACAGAGAAAGTACAGAACAGGACAGATTAAAGTACAGAAATGAACAGAGAAAGTACAGAACAGGACAGATTAAAGTACCGAAATGAACAGAGAAAGTACAGAACAGGACAGATTAAAGTACCGAAATGAACAGAGCAGGTAAAGAAATGAAAAGATGATAATTGGCTGCGAAGAGGAATATAAAAACACGAGGAAAAAATTGGAAAGAAATGAAAAGTGTGAACGTTAAAAGTCTTAATAGTGCTAATTTCCTCAATGAAGGGTAGTAGGAATGGATTCTGTGAAGTAATTCTACTAATGTAATGAGCCCATGACGGTTGTTTTATGAGCCGTTGTAACCATTGCCTAATTCAAGTCCCTGATTTGTCTTTGGTAGGATTTCTCCTCCTGAAATCGTTGAAATAAAGAGCGAGTTGGATAGTAGATGTGTTGTCATTTGCAATGGGGCACCCTGGGATGACATGATCCCTCCTCATCACTCTGGGAAAAGAATCTGATTTTGTTTTGGAAAGTGACAGGGAGAGAAGAAGTTGAAGCCAGGACGAAGAATTCCTTACACGAGTTTCCTCTTAACCCTCTTCTTTCCTTCCTCCTGATTTTGATAAACTAGAGAAAGTCCTCGAGAGGAGTTTGGGATTCTTTTTAGGGGCGTAATTGGATTTACATTGAAAGTACATCAACTTAACATCACCACCAGAGTTCAACCAAGTCAAAAAAGTTGAAGAAAAGGAACTAAAAGGGTTCCTTAAATCCGGGGCGCCAAGGGTTTCAGGACCCTTTCTTTCAATTTTCATCAGATCCTGTCACTTTCCTCGTGTCACTTTCTCCAACTTTCTCCTTCTATTTCTTGAGCCAAAAATAGGCTGCTGAGTGGGGAGTCTTAGAGAAAGTTGAGCAAACTTGAGTTAAATGAAGAATGAAATGATGGCCAATGACACTCTCATTATAATCCAAACACCTCAGCCAGATTACCACACGCCGCATTTTTCGGAGAGAAAGTAGGATTTTTTCAGGGGAAAGTCGACTTTCTCCAAATGAAAGCAAAAAACGCTTTCTTTTTACTTTCACTTTCCGCTTTCTTTTGGAGAAAGCGTGCTTTCTTTCAGAGAAAACGCAGTTTTTCCACAGAAATCCTACGCATCCGAATGGCCTATTTAAATCCTCCACATCCGTTTTACATTACGTGATCAACGAGTTACGCGGGTGCTTTATTTCCTTTGAACCACCGTGTTACTTTCATTACAATAATTCCCTTAATCTAAGTAAATTAGTTGACACCGAGGGAGCACAGTAGTTAGTACAATTAGCACCCATCCACCTTTGACCTTTACTTAAATTAACTTAATTAGTACATTTTAATAAGCCGAGTATTTATTTATTGGCCAATTTTCGAATTCGCATTGAATCAACTGACCAATTCAGTGAGTGTATCCACGAAGCGTTAAATCCTAATTTTTGTATTCACTACGTAAATAGCAAAAGGTCAAAGAGTTCATTGACGTGAGTGTGTTTTTGTAAGGTAGGAAAAATTATCACCAAAATTGACATCATCGTTAACAATTTCCGAGACGATTGGTTTAAGCATTAGTAGTAGTTTCCTTAAGTTGTATGAATTAAGGGATTAATTAATTAATTTCACTCCGTAGTCTCTTTGAGGTTAAAAACAACGAGGGGTATTCGGTATCCTTACGCATTATTTAACTCTTATAACTTATTTAGGAGTAACTTGACCCTAAAAGGTGCGGAAGAGAGCCCTTGACCCACTTTCCCTTCCGTAGCGGACCCTCTTTCTAATCATTCCAGGGATGCGTAAAGTGTCCCAATTTCAATTGGATGTCGAGTGTGCTTGTCTCTGGGAATGTTAACTTGTTCGGAATGAGGATGATGGTGACTGGTTGATTGAAATTGGAGAAAGGAAGAGTAAGTTAGGCAGGCTGGTTGACGTCATTGTACTTCCCCAGTTCCATTTTTATCATGGAGTCCCATGCCCATGGAAAAGGTGAAAAGAGGAGAAGCAAGAGACTTATTTACGTCCATAAAACTTTCTCTTTGGGGTGAAAGTAGAGGAATCCCCCTACACTTTCCCATGGAGCATTAGAAGGAAGAGGATCAGGTGCGTTGGGTAAAATTGGATCCATTCCAAAGTGAAAGTGGGGAGAGCATACGATTTGGATTACACATTACACCCGGAGAAAGTGGAGGGGGAAAGTATGAAAGTGGCTTCGTCCTCGAGTTTGGGATGAATTGGGAACTCTGAAATTTATGATATTGAGTCCAGGTCCTAATCTCCTGGTGGGACGGGAATGAAAAATGTAATCACCCCAAAAACTATCAAAAATGAGGACAGGAACGGGAGCATTTACAAAATTAACTTTTGTAAATTGGCCAAATTTCCTAGAACAGACTGATCCCTCTAAACTCCGTTAGCGACGGCTTAGAATTTCTGTAAACAAAATTTTGAAAGATTGAACAGACTTCGAATTTGGATACAAAAAAGAGCAAAAGCTCCCAAAAATCTTTAGGTTCAAAAATCATTAAAAACCAGAAAAATTTCGTCAATGGAGCACAAAGGGAAACGGTTTGAAGCTTTTGGAAAAATGGAAAGCCCTGCTTACAGTTTACAGAAAATCTGGCATCTCGACCCTCATTTCCCCCTTTCCCGTGCGTGTCTTTATTTTATTTTCCCCAGTCGTGACCTTAATTTCTTTCTAACGAGGATTTCCTTTTTACAATTTTCCCCATACAAATATGCTGACGAAAGACTAAAAATAAATTTTGAAGGGATCTTTTGAAAAAAGCGAACCAGAAGTGTGTTTCTCCTTAACCTCTCCAATTAGTGACCTTATTTTCTCTCCCAAAAAACTTTCACCACTTTCACTTTTTGAATCTTTCTCGTCAAGAATTATCTAATAAACAAAAGGGGCAAACTTCTTTCAAAAGCTCATCAGTAGGCGCATCACAACGGATTTTCTTTCTTCCCCAAAGTTCAAAGGGAACCTTCAACTTTCTCTCCTCCTTTCACCACGTCAGCAAAAGCCCAGAAAAAGAAGACGACTCCGAAAACAAGTCCTTTTAATGTTTTTTTCAACGTGGGTTGAATAGTTAACTGGAATTATATCCTCCTTCCAACTCTTCAACCCACACAGACACGGAATGAATGAATGAAGGCTCCACTATCCGTTGCTTATACAAAAGCTTTCGCTCTCCATAGCTTCAAGGGTTAATTAGTCTCCTTTTAATCATAAAATGTCAATCTTCCTGTTCTTTATTTACAAAAATAGAGTAAGCCATTTTCTGCGAGGCAAAACGGTTGTTTGATTTCGTTCGGATGTTACCCAAAATTTGACCAAGGAGGCGGATTTTACGGACACAAAAAGAAGGGCCTTTGCCCTTTTCCTAAGAATTCGTTACAGCCAACTTAAATTGCCAGAAGCAGATTTCCTTGTGTTCAGTTCAAGTTTTTCGGAGTTTTCCGACAAAGAAAGAAAAGGGAAAGCGGGGAAGAAGATTAAAAGTGAGACGTGTGATGCCGTGGGGCGCGTTTAATAGTAAAGATGTTAAAAGCGGATAGAAGAAGGGACGGGCGGGGGGATCCTCAAAGTTTACACACATGACTCCATCATCCCTAACCAGTCACCAGCTCAGGAAATATTATGAAGATGAGGAGGAAGAAGAATAAGGACCATGGAGATTCCCTAACTTCCCAGAAACGGCTAATGGCTTGGTCGTACTGGAGAAAGTTTCCAGGGAAAGTCTTAAGTGGAATACAATAAGAAGGGAGATAACGCATCCCATGTCCTTGTTTTTCCCCTCCGTCACCAACGAATTAATAATACTTTCCTTATTTCCCTTTCGGCTTAAGTCAACTTTCCCCACGGTGAAAGTCAACTTTCTCTTGGTGTAAGTCAACTTTCCCCGGGCGAAAGCAAATTTTCTCCGAACCAATAGGATGAGACACATTAGGCCTCCCGGCTCCAGCACCAGTTTAGTCCAGCGGAACACAGCTTGTTTTAGTATGTTAGTAACAACGATGATAACATTGAACGAATAAGAGGAGGGGAGGCTTCCAGAGGCCCCCCAACTCCAACTTTCTCCACGCTCCGCACAACTTTCTCTTCCGGAACAGGAAAATCCGTGGATTTTCTCATCCCACACTTTCTTTTTAGGTCGACTTGAACTGTTTTGCAATTTTTTCAACTGCTTTCCTTAACTTTTAGTAACAGAGTAAAAATGGATCACTTGAAATTTTGAGTCTTGGGGTCACTGGCGTCGTCACCCAGAGGTCAAGGTCGCCAGGAATGTCGCTCAAGGTCAGTTGGCGAAGGTCAATGAGTGCAGGTCATACTTGTTAGTTGGGTTGCATTTTCCGTTGTAACGTCCTAGTTTCCTGCACCGCTGCCACAAGGCTCCGCACCGCTTCCTCATGCCCCTCAAAACTATCCGCTTTATGAAGTGGAAGTTCGTTGTCGTCAAAGGGCCCACCGCCCCGCCTCCCTGAACTGCTGCTACTCCGCGCAAACTCATCATCGTCCAGGCCCAGGTCAGGAGATAGAATGGGCGTTGAGGAAGAACTCGGGGGTTTGAGGTGACCCAACCCACTTGACCCCCCGGGGGAAGGCGTCGGTGAGATATTGAGGGCGGAGAGGTTCGAGCAAATCCCAGCTTCCCACGAATGTTGCCTCGGAAGGTGTCCATGTGACCCACCACCACCACCACCGTGGTTACTATTGGAATCGTTGGATTTTGAGCCTGCCCTCCTCACCGTCACCACTGAGCGTCGGTCAAAGTCTATGGAGGACTTGCGACTATTTTCCGTCCCACCCCCACCCCCCGAACTGAGACTGATGAGACTCTCCACTGAAATGGGTTTCTTGAGGAGGGACCTTGAAGGGGGGCAGGGCTTCCCCTCCGCCTCACTGATGAACCCAAATAGGTACTGTTCCTCTAAACTTTTGGACAAGGGCTGCGGCGGCGGTGGGCCACCGTGACCTTGACCTGGTTCCTGGTGAACAAAAACTTGGACGTGGGTCTTTCCGGTGGTGTTCTTCCCCAAACTACCCGTCGTCCCTGGCTGTGGGTAGTAGGAAGAACTGGTTGACCCTGGTTGAGCAAGAGCTTGCGACTGGCGGCGACCGTTGGAAAGCGACTGGTAGGATGGTGGTCCCCTTGGGGGTGGGGCCGGCGGTTCACCTCGGTTCGAAAATGATATTTGCTGGTAATCATCCTCACTCAGGTAAGTTGGTTCTGTCCGACGGTGACGACTCGAGGAGCGGGACCGTCCCATACTAGACGCCCCGGGCGTTCGCTGCCCTGTCGAACTGGTGGCGACATCCGGAGGCATGGGCGCTGGAGGTCGCTGACTTTGAGCATAGGTGGGGTAGAATGCGGAGGTGTACCCGCTACGGGGACCACCCTTGTCCTTGCTGTCCTGAAGTAGACTTCGGTACAAGGAAAGTATGCGGGACGCTTCTTTAGAACTTGAGGAAAGGGAGCGGAGGAGACTTTCAGGGTCCATTGCTGCGACGGAGCGTGCGCGGGATTCTCGCGACAACTTTGTCGGCGGTCGCTCATCGTCGCTTTTGCTCTTGATAAAAGACTTGCCCCTCTGTTGGTTGGAATTGGTCCTTGGGAAGTCTGGTCTCGTTGGGCCGGAAACACTGACACCGGATACGCTTCCACCCCCGGAGACGCTTCCACCCCGTCCTCCACCCCTTACCCGTTGACTCCCCACTTTCCGGAGTGCTGTCACTGCACTCTTGTCTAAGAAATTGGGGTGGTTTCCATACTGGACTTGAGCATCATACATGGCGGCACGCGCAGCAGCCCTGTTATTTGCAGCCACCGCTGAGGAGGCGGCAGCAATGGACATTGCGGTGACAGTACTTGAAGGAATCCCAGGCGTCCCACTTGACCCACTCAGGGAAGAACTCGTGCTCTTTTTACGATCGTCTTTAGAACGGACCTTGTCAATGAGCTGGTTAAGGATCCCACGCCTATGAACCCCAGCGTGGTGGGGGTGGGCGAGGGAGGGGGGAGGGGGTGGGTAGGAAGTGTCCACTTGGATGTATTCCGTTTCAGCCACTTTACTTCCGGCAGGCGTAATGATGGAACTTCCACTACTACTTCCTTGTCCATGTTGTCCAGAGGAAGTGATTGGGATAAAACCTGAGGGCCCACCACCACCCCCTGAACTCACTTTCGAAATGGAGAATCGACCCAACCGAGACACCAATTCAGATGATTTTTGACTCAAGGACGAAGGGTGCGGGTCCTTCTTCCCCCCACTTCCAACCCCCCTCGATCCAACCGGCGTCCCTGAAAA
This sequence comes from Anurida granaria, assembly GCA_034694825.1. Lineage (NCBI taxonomy): Eukaryota > Metazoa > Arthropoda > Collembola > Poduromorpha > Neanuridae > Anurida > Anurida granaria. The sequence continues at coordinate 6,373 of JAQIWD010000683.1, forward strand.
AGTACAAAGAAAACAGTTCAGGTCAGCTTCAGTTCCTTGGGAAAAGTTCTAAAACAGGGAATGCAAAAATAGAGGAGAATCCAAGAAACTTCATTTTCGTTTTTTCGTCAGTATTGTTAATTTTAGCGCAAAAAACGTGTTTCGCACAAAAGTACTAAAATTCGATGCTAAAAAGTTGAAGAAAAAAATAATGCCAAATCGCCTGCGCAGCAGAAAATGATGTCGTGATATCTGCCATACCCATTTTACTTAAGTAGAAGTTCTGTCAATTTAAGTTTTCGGGAAGAAACACTGGCAGTTTGTGGAATTTTTCGACGCATTTTTTTTTCAATCATACCCGTGTTAATTTTCCATTTTCCAGTTCAAGCGATTTTTGCGTTTTTGCAGCGCTATGGAGGAATCGCACAACATTTTAGCACAAACTGTTAAAATTCTACTCGAAATTCGTATGCTAATTTTTAGGTCCAAAGAGAGAGTTTTAGCGCAGCAGTTTAGCAAATTGCCAATTATCCAGGAGAGAGTGAAGAGGGTGGGTGGAGCTTTGAAATGGACGTGGGTTGTGTACCTAACATGGACATGGGTCAAGGAGTCCCATCCTTAGTAAGGATTTCATTCGCTCTGTGTGTGGAAATGTGCATTGACTAGAGCGGCGGAGTCGTGGAGACGGTAACAATGAGGTCAGTCAGGTGAGAGGTCAGAGTGTAGTTACCTTTGGGAGGGAAGCCCAACTCACTCAGGTGGGATGACGTCGCTTGCGATCCGCTTTCAATCCTGCAAATCATACCAAAACAACACAAACAAATTTAGAACAATCAGGACCACAGGGCATGTAAAGTCTAACTAAACACCAGCACGCAGCCTTTACATGAATGCAGTAACTTGAAACTCAAGTTTACCATTAACAGTTCAACTATGAAATTCATTGCCCGACGTCCAAAATATTCAAAGGTCAAAAACAGTCTGACTTACCTTGACCCTTGAACCCCATCCACGGCCGTAGAGAGATGATAGCCCTTATTGTCATGCGGTGGTTGCTGTTGGTGGTGGTGCTGGGAGGAAGACGAAGGTTGGAGATGAGCAGGATGGTGCTGATGCTGCTGCTGGGACCTTCCGAGTGACCCTGACCCTTGACCCCCGCTTCCACCCCCAGGCCCTTGATGTTGGGACTGTTGCTGGAGTTGAGCTCCAACCGTTTTCAGGAACGATTGTAGTTGTTGCAAAATTGAGCTCAACTGCTTCACTTCGACTTTAAGAGAGAGGAGGTCATTCATCTGTGAAAAAGAGAAAAACAAACTTAAATTAGCTTTACTTTCCCTGGAGAAAGTCTTGAATAAATCAAGCGCTCCTTTCCAGCGTCTCCAGCTAGCACTGGAGAAAACTACTACACTGGAATAAAACCCCCTCCAAGTCCTTAGCCCCGTTTGGTATTGCCCCTGGTAATTGATTATAGCAGCAACCCTTAATAACCGTTGGCCGCCCCGTCCCCATAACTTTAAGGCCCCAGACACAATGAATCTGGATTACTTTTTTTGAACTCGTAAATTCTGAAGCTCAAAAAACGCGAAAGGCAGCAAGAAGTAAGCGCTGCCAGTGCCAGCGTCAGGCGCTTAAGCCACCACCGCCACTGACTGGTCTTTGCCTTTTTTGCTGATTTTACGAAACACTTAATAATTAGGAGGCTTTCGGTTAAGTATCAATAAAAATGACATAAAGTTTGACAAATGGAAAATAAAAGTAGTCGTGCGGATATAAAACATTTTTAAGATCTCCAGAAAGGCGTTCCTTCCTCGCTGGGCGCTGGAAGACGCTGGAGCACTGGAGCAGCGCTGGAAGTAGCTGCTTTCTCCACTTTCCCTTCCCCTGTATCTTATTTGAATAAATCGCATTGTGCGTCTGATGTGCCTTTTTTCCTGATCGGCTCCCTTTAAACTGGGTTTATTTACGACTCGTTCTCAATTCCTGGAAATTTTCCACAACACTTCCCACAATGACTTTCTCCAGCAGGAGCTCCTCCAGCCCCCCAATTTCTCCAGGAAAGAAAGTCAGATCAAGTTAGGAAATGAGAAGAGAAAATAATCCAAGACATAAATATGAATGCAAACGGAATTTATTCCAATCCCTCATCCTCTTTCTTTGTCCCCCCCCCTTCCAAGAAAGGGGAAAGCTCCTTTTCTCCAGCATCCCAGAATTATCCTTCCAATACAGAAAATGGGAAGTATTCCGGTCCCATGGTTTTCAACCCGATTTCTCCCACTTTCACTATTCAAAAGGATTACCCTCCTTCCAGCCGCCTGGAAGGCTGGAGGAGCTGGCTGGAAAGACATCCTAATTTGACTCCTCAGTGAAAGAGAGAAAGTTGGTGAAAGTGCTGAATGAGCGTAAACCCCCATCGCTGCTGGAATGTTTCCTGGAATTCAATCCCGCTGGAGAATGATGATGGACAATTGGTTTTAACTTCTCCAGAGAGTTGATTGAAAAGAGTGAAAGTGAGGTTTGGTTGGCTATTCCAAGAAATCCTGGAATCCTTTCAACTTTTGATGACAGCTTGCCCCTTAACGGACTATGGTAAACCTTATGGCCCATCGTTATCCAGCATTGCCCATTGGTTTAATGGACTGGAGCCTAATGTGTTACTTTACATCTTCCTGAGCATAAACCTCCGCTTGAGGCTCCAGCGATTTCACTCTCCAGCCCTTCAAACTTTCTAAACGGGTCACTTCCCGTTTCAAAATGTTTGGATTCCTGGATGAGTAGATAGAATGACAGGATGTCACTCTGAGAATCTCAAAATCAATTCTAGAGATCCACAATTAGATTTCGTCCAATTTGAAAATGTGGGACGGGTGGTGGTGGTGGTGGTGGGGACGAAGGAAGCTGAAACCGCAGGCGTGAAAGCCACATGATGATGAATTCTATTTTGGGTTAAAATTGGATCAGTGAAAACGGAAGCAATGAAAAATTTAGGAGATTCTGAGGAAAAGAGAAAATTCAAGAGGGACTCATCATAAAGTGAAAGTAGGAAAGGGAAAAGGAGGAGGAGGAGGGAAAGGACGAAAGAAGACGAAGAAGTGAAGTGCAACGAAATTCTCATTCCAAAGTTACTAGTACGGTAGATTCGGATGGGTCGTCATTTCTACATCCAAGTAGAAATTCCCATCATAACCAGGCGGGGCCTTAAAATCCAAAAGGCGGAAGAGTAAAGAGAAGAGGAAGAAAATAAGAGATTTCCCGTCTAAACCTTAAATACTTTTCACCCTTTCTCCAATGACACTTTCACCTTTCTCTCTCGTCTGAACACCCAAAATGTTGCTGCTGAAGAGGAAAGTTGCAGTTGAGGATGTTAAAATTTTTATTAAATAAACTATAATTTCCTTTGAAATTTTGAATTTTCTTTGAAATTTTTTAATTTTTTCTTGAGCTTTTTCAATTTCCTGTGAGATTTTTGAATTTTTTTTGAGATTTTTTAATTTTCCTCGAGAATTTAGACTTTTCTTTAAGATTTTTGAATTTTCTTTGAGCTTTCACCATTTTATTTAAGAATATTGAATTGATTTTGAGATTTGTAAATTTTCTTTGAAATTGTTGAATTTTTTTTTTTAGATTTTAGAATTTTATTTAAGACTGTTGAATTTTCTTTGAGATTTGTAAATTTTCTTTGAAATTTTTGGAGATTTTTGAAATTTCTTTGATAACTTTTTTTGAGATTTTTTGAATTTTCTTTGATAATTTTTTTTTTGAGATTTTTGAATTTTCTTTGATATTTTTGAATTTTCTTTGAGGTTTTTGAATTTCCTTTGAGGTTTTTGAATTTCCTTTGAGGTTTTTGAATTTCCTTTGAGGGTTTTGAATTTTCTTTGAAAATTTCTCTTACTTTTTCAAAAAATTTCAATATTTTTCAAAACATTCCAAAAATTTGGTCAAGTTACTTTCCAAGTCTAAACTAAGAAAAGGAGGTGTTCTTTGACTTTTTTTCCCCAACATTTGCCTTCTTGCGAAATTGGTTTCCCAACCAGGGCAAAAGAGGGAATTGCATATTGCAAAACCCGGAAACGTCTAAATCCCTAATAATCCTCATCTCTTTATCCTCACTTTCACTCCTTCCTTCACCTGAGACAAAGAGGTTGGGAACGTGGAGGAATCATTTCCCAATCCAAATCCTCCTTGCTTTCCTATTCCTTCCATCGCATGATGCGCCTCAGCGTGTCAAAAGGAAATGAAGAAAGAAAGAGAAAGAGAGGTAAAGGAAAGAAAGGAGAAATAAAACCGGGGAAAAAAGAGGATCGGATGAACATGAAGATTGAAGATGAGCTCAGTGGTCTTTTTTTCTTCTTCTTCTGTATCACTAGCACCCATTTCTCAATTCAAAGGAAAGACAGACAAATGATACTTGGCCCCCCTTCACAGTTGGAGACTCCAGGAAACCATTTCATTCCCCATACGGTGCACATGAAAAGGGCCCTTACCACACTCAGCCTCATTCAACGGAACAAAATCAGGAGGAGAAAGGATAAAGAAAGGGAAGAATAAAAAAAATTCACATTACTAAAGATCTTTTCCTGTTCATTTCCAACTGATTCAACTTACACATTTGAACATTATTCTTCTATTCCCCTTTTTATTCGCAACGCAACGCAACGCAACGAGAAGACCCACTTTTGCCAGAGAAAGGAGAAAGCGCACTTTCTCTTGTTCACAAAAAACGCTTCGCTCGAGACTAAACGGGGAGACAGAGTTCAAATAAAAATTGATTCCCCACTATAATTCCATCGGGGAAATGATCATTGATCTTCATTTCATTTCTACGGGGCCTACGCACGGTTTTCCGCCGTAGCGGCAGGGTAGCGGTGGAGTTTGAAGACGGAAGCTGAGATGGGATGGGGGAAGAGGACAGGGGCTGTTAAATGCCCCCGGAAATCATGGACCCTTGTCCCAATTTCCGTTTCCATCACCACCAAAATTTGGAGAAAGTACCTAAAAGAGAAAGCGGCGCTTGAGGATGGAACGAAGGGGTGGGGGGGGGGGGGGCTTACTTGGGTTTGGAATACTTCTTGTTCGATCCGAACTACCCGCATGTGCTCGTTCCAACTAGTTTCGACGAGCCTCTTAATCCTTTCCATTTCCGCCTGCCGTCGATTGAGCTGTTCTTCAAGTATCAGTCCCTCCCTCAGTGCTGCCTCGGTCCTGGGAATATAAGAAGCTCCTCTTTGCAAAGTCACGTCTCGATGCAAATCTTGTACTTGCTCTTTTAGGCGTGCCAGTCTCTGGTTCAGTTCCTACGGGATAAACCAAATGACTAAATTAGATTTCATCTGCGTCCAAAATCCGTTGCCGCCCCCCCCCCCCCCTCCGGCGGGGAATGGGAGGATTAGGGCGGGGGGTTCAAATAAAACGTACGTTTAGAAAAGTGCTGAAAGAACGGCAATGGGATGCAAACTGATCTTCAACTCCGTCAAGCGTGGATTTGGTGGCTTTAGAAGTTGGGGTCTTCCGCCCGGAAGGGGCCGCGTACCCACCCCCAGCGTCCATCCGCTGAGGAGTTTTAGGAGGGGGGACAGGAGGTGGTGGACCATGTGGGGTAACGGTGGATCGTGACATTGGATAGTACTGTGAGTATGTTGGTTCCGTAAAGGTAGTTGGGTCAACTGAGGTCAAGTTGATGGATGGATGTGTATAGTCTTTGAGAAGTTGTGAAGACGTAGGAAGGGCGGTGGTGGGGGCTGAAGGGCCACCACTGGCAGTAGGAAGTTGGCCGTGGGCTCCAGCGATCCAGGGCTCAAGCGTCCGAGCAATTTCGGATTTATAGGACGATTTGATTTGACTACTTTGTCCAGGCCTGGAAAACAGTTTCAGATTATCATGAATTTAACAGTGTAAATGATCGGACGGAATGGCATGCAATTAATGACCACCCCAGAATCAATCAAATTGCCCCCCAGATGCCCAACTAACCTAACCTAACCTAATGAACGTTGCTGGGCATCTGGGGGGTAAATTGATTGATTCTTGGGATGGATTTAAATTATTGCCGGACGGAATCATCTTGCTTTCCAGCTTGCGAGTTCCGCGATTAAAATTTTTGGAGATAGATGGCGCTGAACTTAGTCAATTTAGCCAACCAGGCCTTTACATTTGGGCCTTGTGTTAAAAATTTTACTGCTTTTTATACTTGGATGCAGGAGAGTAAATAAGGATTGGCAAACTAGGCCCAACTTTCTCCCTGGGCAGGAGTGATAAGAATACTAAACAAAAATTGGGGTCTCCAGGACATGTCCGAAGGTTAGTTGGAGATGGAAATCAGGCCACTATTCTCAATCCTCCATGACCCAAATGATAATTTTGAAAAAAGAAATCTACAATTCCAAATCTTTTTTTCGGGAAATAAAAAATGGGAAATTGAAGGAACTGGCTCTAGACTACATTTGTAAAGGAAAGAGACTTTCTCCAAGTTAAGTAACTGGGGAATGAAATCAATTCCAAAATATTTCTCAAAGGAAAGTCAACCCAACTTGAGAACTTGACAAAAAATGAGAAAGAAGTGATTGAATTCCAAAAAATGAGCCACTTAACCTTTAACTTTCATCATCCTCTCTACAAAATCTCTTTTCTCCAGAGAGGATTTTCTATTATTATTAACTTTTAGCTGAGACTTGAACTTTTAAACCTATCGAGGGGATAGCTGGAAAAGATAATTGAAGGAGATGCACTTGAGAGTTTGGGATATGACAGTATCTCTACATAGTAGTAAGAGAAAGAAAGGGGATAAAAATGCAGTTGAAGCTTCATGTCGTAATGGAGAAACTCTACCGATACGAATGTCGAAACAAATAATTTTGAAATTTGCAAAAAGTCAACTTTTACCTTCAGGAAAATTCACTTTCCCCATATAGAAAGTCAGCTTTCCCCAAAGAAAGTCAGCTTTTCCTCGGAGAAAGTCAGCTTTCTCCCAAAGAAAGTCAGTTTTTCTCCAAAAGGAAGTCAACTTCCTCCGTTAAAATTTTGAAAATCTTTTCTTACGACATGAAATGTTCATTTTCATTTTCTTAAATACTTTATGACTTAAAAAGTACTGGAAGTTATAAACCTCAAAATTTTCATCTAAACTTGAGAAAGATTCATCAGGAGTGATTTATTGCCAAACTTTATTGCTCCGTTCTCGTCCTCCTCAGTTTGAACCCTTGTAATTTACAAAATTTAGAAAGGTAACCTTACAACATTTTCTATTTTCAATTCTGCCCCTGACGTCACTCCTTTCTCCCTAGAGATTTTGGAGAAAGGTAAAGCCATTTGTTTACTTCGCAACCTCCAATCAAATTTGGGCCGTCGAAGAAACCCTTCTGCTTCAATTTGCTTTCTCTTTTCCCTGTCAGCGCCAAGGAATCTCTACAAACCGCCCCCCCCCCCAAATCAGAACTTTCTTTATTCAATTGAGCTTCATGGGAATTGAATGACGAGGTTCGTTCGTCTCTCGTCACTCACAGAAACGGTGAAAGTAAAAAAGGGCAATGCAACCGACCCCTGCCACAAAATCAACTCGTCTGGAATTCATAATTCAATTTGAGTCAAAACAAGCTCAATTTCTTTTATTTTCAAAAGTGCTTCCCACAGTCCTTTTTCCGGGGAAGTAGAAAGTTGGAGAAAGTGAAAGTTCAAGTACTTTCTCTCCCTGAGCTTTGCGCGAGGGTCCATTTGGATCCTGTTGAATGATTGATGTAGTCAAAGTGAGCTTACCTGATAGGATATCCCATATGCGTAATGGCAGTGAGTCTGTCGATGAGTGGATAGGCCAAATCCAGAAAGTCATACTTGCTGGCAGCATTGGAGATACTGGCACACATGGTGAGATGCAATTTGATCGTTGGGAGGACTGCACGAAGTTGGGACAGTTGACCTCGGATCACTTTATCCTTCACCTCGGATTGACTGCGGGGAATAAATAAAGACAGGGGAAAGTGGTTAGGATAATTTCAACAGATGTTGGTAGATTTGGGATTTGGGTCGTGGGGTCGGCGGGTGAAAGTGACAGGAGATCAGGGCATGGTGGTGGTGGTCGTGGTAGGGGAAAGGAACCCGTCATCCGTGTCGTCCCAATCGTCGCCACCACCACCACACTACGACACCGCACCTTTCCTGCTGTCTCTCTGCCTGTCCTCTGTAGTATTCTAAATGAAAATCTCGACATGCCACACATGACTGCTTTCTCTTACATTTTAGCAAGTAATCATTCTCCTCCTCCCTTTGTTCCTAACCAAGCTTTTAATTAAACCAATTTCAACACTCGTGTCCTTCTACGCCTCTTCCACTTGTCCTCGTCCTTCCTCCTCGTGTCCTTTGTGCATAAAATTCAAGTCAATTCTTGTTCACAGCTTTTTCTGACGGTAAAAAAAAATCCAATTCAGTTGTTTCATGCATTTTTCTTTAAAAGAAAAAGAAAAATTCGAAACAATTATCAAGCATTTTAATTAAAAAAAAATTCAAGCCAATTTTTCTGCATTAAAAAAAAAAAAAAATTCAGCAGTTTCATGTATCCTTGGATTATTAACTACGGACCCTTAGGGTTTGGAGTTTATTAAACGTAAAAAATGCTGGACATATTTCGTGGATTTTTTAAAATAAGAATAAAAATTCAACACAATTTTCGTGTTTTTTTTTTAAATAAAAAATTGAAGACAATTTTGATGCATTTTTAAACGAAATGCAAAATTTCAGTCAATTTCGTTGAATTTTGGAAACAAGGCCGGTTGGATCTCAACTTTCATGAATTTTTAAATTAAGTGTAAAAATTCAAGAAATATTTATACATGGTTTAAAATCAGCATAGAAATTCAATCCAAGCTTCATGCATTTTTTAAAAATAAAAATAAAAATTCAAGACAATTTTTTCCCCACAGTTTTACATGCAAATTTTATTCGGCTTAGGAGCGGGTGGTAGTGATGGAGAAAGTGTGAAAATTCCAATAAAAGTCAAAAGATTTCCTAAAATCCCTTTTGCAATTTTACTTTCTCCTCTTGACATCCGAAATCTCATCCCATAAAATCATTCATTATATCCAACTGGACAAATCCGAATCTTCCAAATAGTCCAAAATCTTTTTCCCACTCCAACTTTCCAATTCCATTCGAAGTGTATAGATTGTCGAAAGAAGTGGAGGAAGGGGTTGCGTTTACATAATAAATTCATTCATAAAATATATACGAGATTCCATTTACCACTTGGAAACGCGCAACGCAAAAGGGAAATGTAAAAGTTCAAAGTAAAGTTCCCCATCCAATTACACTCATGTCAGAAATAAATGTGTGAGGTAAGGGAGAAGGGTAAAAGCAGAGGAACTTGGCTTCTTTTGGCTTCATTTCGGCTCCCACGCTTAAGTTTAGTGGTAAAAAGCCCAATTTGGTACTTTCACTTTTATTATTTTTTAATAATTCCAATCCTTCTTCACGCATCGCCTCCCTCCTTTCTCCCACGCTTTCTCTGCATTCCCAACCCAGTTTTTCTGTCATAATTCCTTACTTTTCCTCTCCCTTTTGTTTACCTTTTCATCGCAATTTCACTTTCACCTTAGTTCTCGCGTTTTAATCGCAATCGCATACTACTTTCACTTTTCGTTTTCCCACGCTTTTTCGTCGCATTTTCTTCTTTTACCGCCCAACTTTTCTCAATTTTATCGCACTTATACAGCTTTCACCTTCCATTTTTTTTGCGTTTTCGTTGCATCTGCTACTTTCACCTTGCAATTTTTGTGTTTTCGTCGCATTTATTACTTCCACTTTACGTTTTTTTTTTGCGTTTTCGTCGCATTTGTTACTTTCACTTTGAATTTTTCGCGTTTTCATCGCAATTCCTTACTTCTCCTTTCCATTTTGCACTAAAATTGTTTACCTTCCCTTTTCATTTTTTCACATTTGCATCAAAATTGCTAACTTTCCTATCTCATTTTTTGCATTTCCCCTCTAAATTGCTTGCTTTCGCTTTTCATTATTTTTGCATTTTCATCAAAATTGTTAACTTTCCCTTTCCATTTCCCTCAATTTTCATCAAAATTGTTTACTTAACCCCATTTTTTCATATTTTCATCCCAATCTCTACTTCCCTTCCCTTTTTTTGCGGTTTGGTTCGCTATTGGAATTTTTTTTTAATTGTCATCTTGAACCGTTTTTCTGCCAAGCAGCTCACCGTTTAAGTGGAAACTGAAAATCCATTTCCAAACTTTTCATAATCCTAACCCAGTTCTGCAAGATTGACAACCTCGGGGGAATTCCCTTTCCGGTTGTCTTTTCTTGACACGTCTAAATTAATTGGATTCAGGGTCAGACAAAGTGTTCTAACCAAAAGTGTTTTGGAGACCCCAGTACCACCGGGTTGAGCCTGATTAAGAGACGGAGGAGATTAGGAATGAGTTATGGCACCCACTGCATCCACCAACTGAAAAGTCCCACCAACTTCCACCAGGACACACAAGGACACTTTTCTCCTAAATTCTTTACTCCCATTTTAGGCCGGATGAGAATTTAACCCAAAACGGCCAACTTTTCCCTTCTTCCAAGATCTCAAACTGGTCTATTTCTAAGGACGTAAATCCTCTATAGTTCCCCTTAAGTTTTCCCGAGGAGATAAATTGGGGAAAGTCGACTCCCTGCTGCGTGTGTGCGTCTGTTGAGGATGGAAGGGTAGTAGGGAAAAGTGCCTTGGATAATGGGATCTCTCTGACTAGTCCGTGAGTGATGGTAAAAATCCCTAATAAATCGATAGACATCTTCTCTAGGGCACTTTAGGTGGGAATCGATTTCGTGAACTCTTTCTCCAGTCTCCAGTTCATAATCTCCTGGAGGATGTTCCAGGGTCAAACAAATAGTGAACTGCTGGAACTTACCAATCCACATCCCGGAGTAAGTTTTCTTGCGTCTTGGTCAGGGCATCAAGTATCGTTTGACAGACAGCACTCACAGCACTCTTTTCCGAATCTGAATTCCGGCGGAGTTCTTCTAGGACGTTCTTTAGCATCGTTATCCCATCTCTTACGGCCACTTGAAGATCTCGTAAGCTCTACAAAACGAAACCAAAATGGGGACGTTAGTGATAGTAAGGACTAAACAAACCCACTTTCCTCCAAACCACATCACTACTACCACACACTCCAGGAAAAAGGAAGGACTACGGATGAGGGAATCTGGAGAATGGGAATCAGATGGAAACATTTTGGAGAAAGGAAATAATAGCATTATTGGAGAGGAAATGGGAAATAATTCGGGTAGAAATACCCTCCATTCTTTGCCTAACAAATTGACTCCCGGGATTCTGGAAAACCAACACGAGGAACACAAGAAAGCCTGGGAGCGATGCTTGTAAGAGGAGGAGTGTAGTGTGTACTTTTACTTTTCTGGACCCTTACTTTCACCAAACACTCCAGGACGAACTCGTTTCCTGGAGTTCCTGGATGGAATTCCATAATCAAACAAACCTCAGACAAGTAGAAAAGAGATACAAGTGGCAATACGCCTGGATTCCCAGCAGAAACGGTTCCAGTTCATAACCACCTAATGCTATGTATGTATGTATGTTGAAGGAGGGGAGATGACGGCTATAGTTTAGCTCGCCATCGTCCACACCGCGCAGGCC
>JAQIWD010000684.1:0-17958 GCA_034694825.1 Anurida granaria
GCACAATCTATGACCTGGACATTTACTTTTTGGTAATGAACATTTTGTATCTGCACAATCTTTGACAACCTGGACATCTACTTTTTGGTAATGAACATTTTGTATCTGCACAATCTATGACCTGGACATTTACTTTTTGGTAATGAACATTTTGTATCTGCACAATCTATGACAACTTGGATATTTACTTTTTGGTAATGAACATTTTGTATCTGCACAATCTTTGACAACCTTAACATTTACTTTTTGGTAATGAATATTTTGTATCTGCACAATCTATGACAACTTGGAGACGTACTTTTTGGTGACAACCTGGCACTTAGTTTTTGCTAATGAACAATTTCTGTGTGAACGATTGTTGATATACCGGAAACCTCGTTTGGCTGAGCACAATTTTGTATAACCGGGAAATTTCACTTTCAGTACCGCACATTTTGCGTAATGCACAATTTTAGATTAGCCGAAAACTTCGTTATTTGTTTTTTTTATTAGTAACTCACGGGAAAATGTTTTTTTCGGGTTGACCATAGCCACGTACAGGAATCTTCATTTGCATCCCTAAATTTAGCCGCTGTCCCGAACGCTTGACGATATGAAAGTTAAAAACCATTCGAAAGTAGTAGTGTAGTTTTTAAAAACCAGGAAGATAGACAGACATACATGGCAAAAACGTAAACCAGCATCCGCTACCTAATAAACAGGAGCTGAAAATACTCATGACATGATAGACGTATTACTTTATTGCCTTCGTTCTCGTTAACTTCTGCCTTTCTTAACCCGTTGTGGTTCAATATTCCTCTCCCTGCCTTTAAGATAGAAAGTTCATTACTTTTCTACTATTTTCCCTTTATGTTTATCGTTGAGGGAGATTCATGCATCATTTCTAAAAAAAAAAAAAAGGTTCCCATTTGATGCTAGGATTCCTGGAGTACTGAAATTTTTTTTTTAAGTACAGAAGCTTTATTCAGGGTGGAGTCTTTGACTTTATTCCAGGAAACTCTTTGCATAAAGAGGAAATTGAACTTATTCACGCTCCACCATCAACGGCAAAATGTTACAAAATTATATACCCCTGGATCAACGATAGGAAATGGAAGGTTAACTCGTCCATTTCCCTACGTTTCCTCTCTGTTTTTTTCCATGAATAATCCTAGGCACTAATTTTAGCACAAAATGAAGGAGATGGAGAGGCGATGATAACAGGGATTACAAATAATGAGATGAAGAGCATGTTATACTGCATGTCTTCCCTTTATTCCGTCTATCTCTTGTGCCCTGCTGGCCATAATGGTAGGATGAAAGTGCCAAATTATTTCTCCTGAATGGAATGTTTACGGAGTTGACTTTCATCCACAAACAAGATCGGTTTATTACACCATGGCCACAATTTGGACTTGGCCTGAAGTATTTATATTGGAAACTGAGCCAAAATGGGACGATTTGCCACACCCAAGTCGGATGTAAAATTGTTTCCAATGCGTCTCTCCTAGTACGTCTACATCTAAAAGCCTAGAGGAGCATAGATGTGCGGAGGGAAATGGGAAAGGGTTATGGGCGTCTGTACGATTATTTCCACAAGAGTTAGTTTAGTGTATACGGCGAAAGGAGAAAGTTCAGGGAGTGAAGATATCGACCGAGGAACTGCGGCAGCTAACTCGCTCCAGCAAGCCAGACAGTCCATAGGCACAAGCTCCACACTTTCTTTCTCCTCCTGTCTGGGGTCAACGTCCCTCCGAGTCCCGGATAATGGCACACTCCTGACTTTGGTGGTATACGGTCGGATACGGGTAGTACAAGTAGACGCCGCGGTGGGAGTATACAAGGAGGGGGATATATGCTCAGGCTGTCGACACGAGGCGGAGGTGGTAGTAGTACTAGAAGTTTTACTGGCACATCTTGAAGGATGGGGAAGATCAGAACCAGAAATCCCAATTCCCAGGTTACAAAAATAAAACGAAAGTCTGCCCGGTCCAATTCCCCATCGTTTTCATCTTCCTTATTTCCATTTTAAATTTCCAGGGGCCTCAACGTATTTAGCATCATCATCCCTTTTTCTCGACTCGCATAAATTCCAGGAGTAGCCAATTCAGTTCCTAAATTGTAAGTTATGGAGGCATCCACCATTTGTATTTCCCACTCCAATATGCACCCGATTTATGTCTTTGCATCTCCACATTCCCTTTACCTCCTTGCGTGTTGGCGGAAATAAAAATTTAGACTACACATTTAATGACAAAATATTTCTCGTGTGTGTTGTATGGGGAGGTCTGAATGGACTCCCATTATCATGGTTCAGTGGGGTGCCTTTATGCTTCAGAGTCACGACAAGGAAAGGTGATGATGTCAAATAGCAGCAGCAGAATTTTTACCATTAAAATCGCCCATGATTGAACCGTGTGTGGCATCCGAGGTAGGAGGAGTGAATACAAGTGAAAATGGACTCGAGATTACTATTTTTGTACTGAAAGAAAATCAATTTATGCTTCAAGTCGGGGAGATATGGGAGTAGGAGAAAGTCTTTGTCCCAGGAGAAAGTGAATTTCGACATGTACAAGATAAACTTTTGTATCCTGGTCTTGGTCTTTTACGCTACTCGAGAGAGCCACCGGCTCTGTTCCTACCTCCGTCTTCAATCCAAAGTGAAAAGGAGATGGGAATAAAGAGGTTTTGTTCGCTCAATATATTGAATACTCGTGGGTGCTGGGAAAGGGAAGACACGGGAACCAATCCGGATTGAGGGCTTCGACTTGTAGTAATAAGGATGAGACCTAGACTCGGATTTTGGAGATTTGAGCCTGGAGAAAGATTTCTTGGAAGAAGAGAAAATTTTGCTTCCACGATCAAACTTTCTCCTCGCAACTTTTCTCCGTCGGTAAATTGGGACTCGATTTCCATGCTCGTTAGACAAAAGTTCATTAGAGCAATACCTTTCTTTCTTCCTTTCTTCCAAACCTTTCTTTCTTGTGATTGCATAAAGAGAATGAAAAGTTTGGATGATGAAGTCACAGAGGGAATGTGGAAATAAGGTGGCTACTAAAAATCAATTTGCAATGGAAATTTGCCTATGCTCATCCTTACCTTTTCCCCGTTCCTTGCAATTTTGCTTACATGCAGTTCACATCGGCAGTGTTTTAAAATAGTTTTTGTCATTCATTGGTTGCTCCCCTTGATTACGGCTTTGTTGGAAAACAGAATGGAAATGTTAATAATTAGTAGGAAATCTTCATTACATGACAGAATTCCTGGGTCCGTTCCATCCTTTCGCCAATTGAGAAGATGAGCGAGTTTAATGTCTGTCACTAATTTGCAAAAAGTCGTGCAGGTAGGTTTGTTGTCCTCTCCAAGGACAGGACAACCCTGAAAACATTGCAATGCACAAAAAATGGGAATGCATAAAAAATGGCAAGTCCGAGTGCCAAGTCCAACGTACATGGGGTGGCTTGTGGCGTTTTTGCCATTCCCAACCGCAATTCACGGCACCAAACAGGAGGAGGCATATGATACTATTGTAGTGGAGTGTAGGCGTTCAATTTTTAATTTCGAAAAGTCATGGACAGCCGGACAAGAGGTCATTGTCCAGGATTTCCTAATTATAAAACAAAATCCATATCCTCCCTCATACTCCTCCTCCTTCCTCCAAATGTATTTTGCATCACAAGCATCATCCATTTATGAGCATCTCCCAAGTAAATCAACCAAAAGGAGGCTATTTTGGATTCTTTTTTGAACAGCCAAAATTATTTATTTAACCTCACTGGAAAGTTGAAATTGGAAAACAAATTGTCAACTTCATTTAATTTCCGCTAAAAACAATCCACTTTCTTTCCTATAAATATTGATTGAAGAATCTGTTTAGGGTTCCAAGAAAAGTTTTCCGTTTTATGCCTCCCTCCTTCCGAGTTTTGAACATCTCTCATTATTAATTCCATTCAAAAAGTTTTGAGTTACGTATCCCGTATACCCTTGTAATTATTTCCTTATTTATTTCCTGAAGCAATCAAAGTACACCACGACGCAGAAGATACATGATGAAAAGGATCAATAACATGCAGGCAGGCAACAAAAATAGAACCCGGGCCTTTACAATTCCATTCGTTTGAGCCATTGTTGCTTGTCTAGTTTCTGACAAAATGAAAACTAGAATGTAGTTAGTCATGCATTTCTAATAGACAGCACACGGGACATGGCAATTTCCCATATCCTCCGATTTCTATGTTGAGAGTAATTTATATAACTGCAGGATGATTAAATTGAATTAGGTTCTTAGCTCCTTTCTTCCACGATGGAAAATACCGAGCGGGTTTAAAGTACTGATACAGTAAGAATAGTAAAATGGAAGTGGCAATTCTCGTGTCATTGGCTCTGCCAACCACCTTATACAGTTTCCTTCTAACCTTAGTTATATTTACACCTCATTGTCATAATTCAGCGGAATGAATGCTAATGCTAACTAGGAGGGGTGATGTAATTTAGTACTGTTTAGTGATGGTGGTTGTCAATTTAGAAGAAGAAGAGGTGTGACGACTTGGAAATTTGCAAATGTACGAATCCCATTGCATGAACAATGAAATTCACTCATTATCGCTGTTGTTGTACACTTGCGATGTTTCCTTTCTCATAAACTAACCTTAGTATGCTCGAAAAGGCACAAGGTTACTGCCTGATATTCATACAACTCCTTACCCATTTCCGGTGGTCTTGTTCATCTTTTTACACGATGAGTGACGCGAATGTCAAAATAGAGAATCAAGGTGACACTGTGCTACTTTGAGGGATGTGATTCGGGTAAAGGTTATTTTTAACCTTTATTTGCACACTTTACATAAGGTTTACAATGATACTATGGGTAGGACAAATGAATTCGAAACAAACAAGTCAGGTAATGAGTGACAAGGACGCTACTAAATTCGAATCATTTGAATGCAACTGAAAAACAGGTGAATGTAGCATTTCTAGGTTTGTCGGAATCCACTTCATTTCTAAAAATGGAGAAAGGAAAAGTAGAGCAAAGTTAAGTAATGGTGATAGAACTAGAACAAAAATATTTACGTAATGTGGGCCGGGCTGTTAAGGTCGTTTATTTGTCAGAAAGGTGAAAGTGGGAAGAAAGTGGAATGAAATATTACGTGGAGGTGGGGAAAATTCAAGAAATCAGGACAGGCATCAGCCATCACGGTTTTGTTAAATTTGATTTACTTGGGTATAGCATACCAAGTTTAAAATCTATCACAAGTTAATTATTCAAGCCACATATTCGGTTAGGTGACAGTTCTGTCTGCCAATACCCTTTTACCCTGCTACCTCTGCCTTACCTGTCAAGTGTATTTTTGGTTGAGTCACTTGCATATTTGTTGTTTTCCTGGCACACACTCCCTCCGATTCGAAAGTTCACATGCTTAATTTATGAGGTCAGAGGCAGGATTGAATTATATACTTTTAACCCTCCTGTTCCCCAATTCACGAAAGTCCTGGAGAAAGGGCGTCTGTGCGATTCTGCACGGTTTGACTTACACGGCACTCTCAGTGTTGTATTTCCAGAAAATAATTCTGAGTACAACATAAAAATCTGATCACAATGAATGTAACACACGTGATTGTTCTGTCAAGTTGCAAAGGGCATTTCCATGAATAGACTCGGCCCCCGGAATAATATTCATAGGTAAACGAATCCGGGGATTTTGCAAAAGTAAACCAGCCAACCCTCTCCCGAGAATGTTTGTGATGATTCAGGGAATTGGATTCAAATTCGCAAACAATCCAGTCGGTCGTGCTCCTGCTTATGTCAACAAGGCGAATTTGAAACTTTTTAATTTCCCAAGAATCATCTATTTCCATCAGGTTCCTAAGCACGCAGCCCGTCATCACCAGTAACCCTTCGAAAACTTTCTCCAGATCAAAACTCAGGGGGTAGTAGTGGCGTCGGCGGTGGAAAAGTTTGCCACTTCCTCCATACTATTCCAGCTACGCTGCTGGAAAGAAAAAGGGAAACGACCTATCGACCGCCAGCTCAACCAATGAAGCGCCAGAAAATTCTCCGCATCATAGCCCGTTTACGCTACTTAGTACACGTTCTAACCCCAATGTAATCTATCCTACTTATCGCAGCCCATAAGAAACTTACAGGAACAAACAGGAAAATATTCGAGCCCGGCCAAGGAGACTTGCACGTTGCGTAGTCACGACTTGTAAAGAAGAACAACACCACCAGCGTCATTTCCGTCTTATTAAATGTCCTTTCCAAGTATCCAATCCATCTGCGTTCCTTGTTGGGAAAATTGTTGGGAGCTCAGCTGAGGAAGCGGAGAGACACTGATGCTGGGACATAAATAATTTCAAAATGGATCCAGAATCTAATTTATTTAAGTTGAAATTTAGTAGCCACTGTACTCTGTCCATAAAATAAAGGACCACAACGTCAGTACTAGAAATTGTGGATGCTTTCCCTTTCAACCCGGCGTCAGTCACCTCTGCCACCACCGCCAGTCGCTATGATTGGAGAATGTTGGAGAAAGCATGTAGTGTCGAATCAGCATCTCCCAGGGATGATAATCCCTAAATCACACACGCTTTTATTTTATCAACCACCTCTCCCCGTCGCATCTTCATAATCTAATCCGAGTTTTTAATTATGAAACCCCCCGGGGGACATGGAAGAAAGCATAACTCCCACGCCGAGAAAATGAGACTCGTAGTTACTTCCCCCTTGTTGACGCTTGGTATTAACCTTCCCAAATCTCCATGTCGCTTTTATTTTCGGCAGAATGGGAAGGTTGACAAACTTTGTTCCGTCGTCTGGTTGGTTAATTTATAAGGAGTCAAGGAACTTATTCATTAAGGATTCTCATCCCCCACGGCGGGTGGGAATTCAGGTGTGACGCGCTTGAGCTCTCAACCGGAGAGATGAGACACTTTGTCCCATCCTTTGTTGTTTTGTTTTCCATCTTCATTTCCTAGAAACTACTGGGGGAGCCCATTGTTTATCACGGGAAAATTCTGTACACGGGTAGAACTTAATAGTTACCCAGCTTCCCCGTCAGTCGAATGCCGGCAATATCCGCCGTATATTTGTCTGATAATGATAGGCGGAAAACAAATGACAACGCCCTTAGACTCTTCAACTCCGTCGTAGTTGATCATCGATTAGTTTCCTAGGAGTCAGTCCAACCCTCACCTCTGCCGAAATCCCAATTTGTATCATTTATTAAAATGTGATGCAAGTCTCTAAAGACTCGTCGTTTGGCGCGTGGGTTAGCACAATGCGACTTCCCGTATCGTGCAAGAGCGTGTGGGAGCGTTCACGTTGGTTCTGTGACAGTTCTTCTTTTTTGGTAAATTATGCTGATGCAAGTTTTTGGTAAAAGGCGGAAGCTTCTAGCTGCGGGTATCAAATATTATTGGTACCTATATATGTATTCAGGTAAGAAGCGGAGCAATTTCCCCGGTGAGGTAAGAATGTATTCTAGGAAAGTGCTCGCGTTTTGGTTCGAGGAGGAAGCGAGGCAAGCAGGGGGATGTGGTGAAGGAGTTAGGCGTATCGATCTCGAAAACCCGGGTAGGGAAAATTCTGGCACGTGGAGGTCTCAACTCCCTCCGTCTTCCCTCGCCTCGTCTATTTCTATTCCGAGAGGTTGAAAACTGGAAATGCAGCAGACCAAGACGAGAAGCAACTTTCTAAAAAAGACCTAAGCAGCCCCGGTCCCAATTCTCGTAAGAAAATGTAATCGGCCTAGCTCATGTACACGGGAGGGTATAAGGAAGAGCTCATAATATTTTCTCCTGAAGACGTGCAAGTAGCAGTAGGCCCCAACTAGCTAGCGCAACTAGCGTGTATACCTTGAGCAATGCGCCAGTCTTCATGTGCCTCCTAATCCTCTGCTCTCAAAAAGTCAAAATGCTAAATAATCCCATTGGGTTTTCCCGTGCCCAACATCTTGCAAAGTTCACTGGAGCTCATTATACTCGCAGCTACATGGATTTACGGGTGTATGGGGCTCCGCTAGTTTGTAGACACACGCTTCCTTCCGCATCGTTGTGCTGTGGTGGACTTTCACCTTTCGCTACTAATTTATGGATTTGACGCCTGAGAGGGAGCGTGGTCCTCTCAAATTTTAATGGTGACGCTTCTCTATCCCGGATTCCAAAAAGATTATGGGGATGAAGGAATCTGCGGGATTTGGAAAAATTGATGATCGTGTTGAATGTGGGATTTTATTACCAACTTTCTCCCGGGAAAAGTTCCCATTCTTATATGCATTTCAGCATTTCCAAGGGAGAGAATAGAATGCTTCTTCAACATAAACTTATGTTGAGTCCCGTACCCGTTAGCACAACCTATAAGTTTTCAAGCCATCAGAATCAGAAGAGGTGGAATGCCCTGCCACTTCTCGCTGGTTTTGAAGAATCCCATTTCCCCATCGTCATCGTCTATTTTCTCCTCCACCGAGACTAACCGACGGGGAAGGTGAAAGTAAGATCAAACAAAAAGGCCGAGATTGGTTTCTGCCGCATCGTCGTATCTCCTACCCGCTCGCTCGCTTCTTTTCATCGACGATTTCCCGAAAAGCTTCTTGAAAAGGACTCCTTGATAAGAATATTATTAGAAAAGATTCACCATTCCAGGTCTGTCTTTATGGGAAAAGGATCTAGTGGTAGGAAGGCGTTGGGAATGGGAATCCGATTTCTCCACGCTAAATATTGATTCAGTTTTACCAATGGTAAATTACCATATAGGAGATCCCATGATTCCTTTCATGTGGAATGATTCATTAAATTTAATTTCAGTACGCAAAAGCCTCCGCAAAAGTGCAAATCCGAGATGCAAATAATGTATAAATCCATGTTGAAAAATTTAAGCAAAGTTCTTCGCTTTTATGTGTTTTAGGATGTCCTTTGTTCTTCTCGGAATCGTACAGCTGCCACGCGGTGAAAAACAAGGAGGTTCAAAAGCCACCTTCAAATGAACCTTGAGAGTTATGAATCGAGCTTAATTAAATTCCCGTTCCACACGACATCCTCCAATCATCTTTGTAATTAGCACAATGCTATGAAATTTACTTCCTTCTTGGACAAGGATAATTCCATCACAAAATTCTACTAAAACCCACTTTGCTCCATTAAAAACTTGTTTAAAATTTCTCCGTCCAAAATTCGGCTAATGGTTGGCACAACCTGGTGCTGGGTCTTCTTATACCAGCTCAATTTCAGCTTAAGATTGACCAATTTCGACGTATCTTAACTTTTGCAAATCTTAATATTTTCGATACCTTCACGAATAATTTTATCCTGTATAAAGTTGCATAAAGGGAATGAACGCTGGTCTGAACTTGTGAAATAATTGTACTGGAGAACATTACTCAAATTTAACAGCAAGAGGTAGAGCCCCCTCCTAAGGTGAATCTAAAACTTTCTTTTTTTCCAGTTTCACCCTCAAACTTTAATTGTTTTTCAACTAAACTCAAATCAAAGTTTCACGACCCGCCTCTTAAAAACCCTGACAACTTTCATGAAATTAGTGCTTGAATAAATTGATTGGTCTAGGAATGAATGCTGGAGAAATCGATGGAGGAAATGAGAACGTGCTGGGAAACTTTTTTTTTTGCAATACATGAAATATGAATTTTTATTACAGAACTTGTTAAAAGGTATCATAATAATCATTATTGGTTGATTCCTTCCCCTTTTCATTCTAATTAAATAGCAGACGTACGAATGGAACACTCCGCAAATTTACTACCTCTGTAAGTAGGTATAGTTGTAACTAAGTGAACAGTTGTTAAATATGCTCTAAAGGATTATGGTAATTTTAATTTTGTTTAAATATAACATGGAACATTTCCCTACACACTGGTTAAACTCACCTCCATGATCTAATGCCTCGCCTCGTCTCCTCTCAGTCCAACTTAAGTTTAACACCAAGAACCAAAGGATGGATGCACCCAAACGGTCATAATTCAATTCATTAGTAACAAGAGCAATTAATTAATTTCGAAAATTAAATATACTAGTAATAAAATAAAATAAAAGGATCAATATAATATATAAATAGGATCAAGTGTAGTAGGTAATACATAAAATTTCGAGTCTAAAAATGAATTTCATTTCATAATTTGTGTGTTTTGTGTTACTAATAATAATAATAAACAACTCAAGTGTGTTGTGTAGTCATCTTTTCAAATACTATTTTGAAAAATAAAAAATTTCGCAAAAAGTTCTCAAAACTAAAATTTTCTCTGTGGATTTTTTGTGTAACATAAATAATATACTTTGTTAGGTTAGGTTTCTTTTTAGTTTTCTCATTTTAAACTTATTCAATAATAATACTCATTTGTTTTGTATTAGCTTTTTAAGAAGGTAATGCTTTTTTCATTTGTAAAATTTTGAGAAGCAAAGGGAAAGAAAAGGTGAGACATATGCGTCCGTCGTCGTCATAAGGAAAGCCCGCTGCGTTAAATGCTAAAAGTGAGTTAATATTTCTAAGCACGCATGCGCAGGTGACAACACCACACACTGCACACGGATGATGACGGTTATTTGCACTGGGAAATTATTACATGCCTGCTCCCTAAACGTCCCTACCCACCAACCCACCCTCTTCGTCATCAAACGGATCTGCACCACTCATTCCATCAATTACTTAACAAACTAATTTAAAATTGATTTTTTTGCATCCATTTTTCTTTGTTAGTGACCTGGTTGTGAGGAAGACAAAGAAGACAACCGAACCCACCCGCCGCTAACTGAACAACTCACAGCGGTGGCGGGCTAATTTGAATTCTCGTCTCTGGGATCATCACGACTAAAACTGTAATTTTCTAAACTTATTCAATAGCTTAAACTCGGGATTAATTTTTAGTTAAATTTAAATAAGTTTCTGTTGATAAATTTAGATCTACTAAGCTTTAGATTATTCATTTACCGGAGTTAAAGTTTTAGAACATCACGATACATTCAAGTTATTTTCTCACATTTAGTTTTCCACTGATGTCAGTTTAGTACGTTACGCTGCGCACACGAGCCTCCCTTTTCTTTTCACACATGCGCAGTTTGTGGTATTCACACACACGCGCCACTATGTTTACCCACCAAGATTAAAAACTTACAAACACCCCAGATCCATTTTCTTCTTTTCTTTTCAGAAACACAAGTCAATCCTTCAAAAACTTCCAGGAGAACAACAAAGACTTTAGAATTAAAAATTTGGATTATTGGGATTTCCCATTTTATAAAATTTGATTGAAAACCAAAATATAGAAATTCTCTACTAAAAAATAAATCCAAAGGATTTGGATTATTCCTATTTTCGGTTGAGCAAAACGAGTGAATTTCAGTTTTATTATTGAATTCATGGTTGATCTTTATTGGAGAAAGAGGAGGAAATAGGCCCTAATTGTAATAATTCAGTTCCCAAATTTAAAAAAATGTTGTTTGATTTATCAAAAGTTAATAATTTCCATTCTTGTTCTAGAAATCCTGGTCGTACCTCATCGAACTTTCTCCGTTCAAATCCAATCAATCAAATTGCCAATCATTAAAGCCCTGCTATGTAGTTGCGAAAAATTAAGCCTGTGTCCATCATACTAAAAAGTGGTGGTGGGTGGTGGTTGTCCCTAAAAAAAGTCATGCTAAAACCTCAACTCAAGCTCATCATTCGTGAAAACCATGCAAACTCTTCAAATTATTAAGTTTAGAAATGGGGAGAGATTTTCAAAAGTCTTTCGGATTTACCTTGTTTACTAGAAATATTTTCAGTTCACATTCCTTTCTAGGTATTTTCAAAATTTCCTAATTAAATGAAAATAAAAAGTCCTCAAAATTTGAGTTGATATGAAGGAGTCTAAGCCTGATTTCTTGTTATTTGTAGAAGTCTACAAAAACAACAATCACAAAATTAAAAAAAAAAAAGTGTGCTAGCAAATACGAATCTGTTGGATTATCTTTTTTGAGTTTCGTATTTTTTAGTCATTTGTAGCTACCCCTTGTTAAGTCTTGATAAAATTTTTGTCTGCATTAGAGTCCTGACGTGATTATTAAACTTTGTTCATTTTTTGACTATTAGTCTTATTAAATATTTTTTTTTAAGTTTTCCTCCATGTTTTTCGTATCACACAAAATGCCTTACTGCCTTTAGGGTAGAAATTTCGGATAAATAAAATTTTATCTATTTAAAACGGATCCTCTTTCTGCTCGACAATCATCACAAGGTAATAATAATAATAATAAACAAACAATTATAATAATTTAAACCTCTCGGGATTCTCATTTAGGAACGACGCTCGGCAACATTCGTTATAATTTAAAACTATTAGTGCATTTTGCTTGTGATAGGACGCTAGATAATACTTGATTTGAAATTAATTGGAACAAAAAAGTCTTTCGTCTAACCACAGTCCTCAACAAGCAACAACAACAACAGGGAACGAAGGAAGGAAGCGACACAAATTATTTAAATATAAAAAGCCCACATTCTATACGCTATCGTTAAAATCTTTACGTGTTACGTGTTAAAATAGTTAACCCCTATCAACCCCGGTGTGTTGATTAACTTCACACGGCGAGCTATAAAGTATAGCCCCCTTGAATTTTATTTCCATGAGATAATTTAAAAAACTTTCCGTAGAGTATTTTGAACCTTGACCCTATTCTTCTTTTCTCCTCACCACCTTCTAAATAAGTTGTCTCATTTAATTAATCTGGAAACCTTTTTGTGATGGTTAATTTAGTCTAATGGTAGGGGCTTACCCCCTTTCCTAAAAACTTTTGTCTTTCTCCTTTATAATTTAGTTCAAAGTTCAACTGAACTTGTTCCTAGCTTCCTCTCATTTCTAAATTTGGAACACTGGAAATCCTATGCAATTCACCTCCCTCATCATAAAACTTGATTGTGCAAGAATAAGAATTAGAAAAAGTTTATAGTAGTAAAAACTGTGTCTGTCTGTAGTTAATTATTAAGAGGGCTAAGTCAGCAGCGTCTCCATATATAAAAAGATGAGCAAAGGTTAAGAAGTCAAGTATTGGGTCTGGGAGGGGTCAATCAGCTTCTTCTCATTTTTAAGCTAAAAAGCGTTTCCTGTCCAGTCGAAAAATGTGGGGGAAAATAGAAAAAATGGAGACATTTATGAATGTGGAGACGCCCTTGTGTGAGAATAATAAAAACGGATGAGATGAAAGATGAAAAAATACAATTCCTACAAGTCTATAAATGCGAAATGTTGTTTTTTAACCACTTTTTTCTCAATTTAATTATTATTGCATAGATTCCATTGTATTGGCTTTATTCGTCATGTCAAATAGTTGTAAAGAAGCGACCCTTGCATGCAAATGTAATTTTTTCCATCAATCTTGAATACTTCGTGGTTTTAAAAAAATCTGACTTGTTTTTTACCTTTGTCCCCTCTCTCTGTTTTAAATACTTCAATCAGAACAAAATAAATGCATCCTTACAGTATTAAAATTAAATTCCGAGGTTACAAAAAGAAAAATTTCTCAGACACATAAAAACGGTACGTTAATTTCCTTTGCTTTGAGAGCGTAAGTTTAAATGAACTATTATGACAAAATAAGAACTTAATTTGTAAATTGAATTTCATTCCTCTTTTAAAAGAAGGTTAAATAATTATTAAATTAAATTCACTGTGATTTGTTTCCAAGGTAAAGAAGGGCTTAGGAAGTTAGGTAAATAATAAACTGGAAGTTTTTCAGTCGCTTGGATAATCAAAGAATGGTGAGAACATGTTGTTGGCGTGGTTCCCTTCTGCAGTACTCTCCTTATGATTACCACCATTGTTACCATTGAATCCATTGAGGGATGAGAGGGAGGACAAACTCCCACCGCCACTGCTGCTCGATCCCACCGTATTTCCAGCATCATTCGAATCCAAGTGTCCCATCCCAATCCCAGTGAGGAGACTCGGATAGTCAAAGAAAGAAGAGAACATGTTGTTCCCCTCAGCCGTATTCTCCTTGTGACCTCCATGACCACCACCGCCACCGTTGTTCCCATTGAATCCATTGAGAGATGAAAGGGAAGAGAGACTCCCACCACCGCTGCTGCTTGACCCAACCGTATCTCCGGATTCATTTGACTCGATGGCTCCAAGGCCGAGACCAGAGACAGACGAGAGACTGCTACTCAAGGAATTTATAGCACCGAGTCCAAGCCCAAGCCCAAAACCGAGTCCCAACTGTTCCAGTCCCTGGATTCCGTTCTTGTAGAGATTCGCCAGGAGTTCAGTCTGAGAGGCGGTGAGATCATCACCAATCGCATTCGAATCCAGTGGTAAGCTGCCAGTTCGGATAGCAATGTGAGCCTCAATCTCCCTTTTTGCCATTTGGACGCTCTCTGGGAGTCCAGTCACTTCAAAGACGGGGTCCTTGTCCCGGGAAGGAGTGACGATGTAGGTATGAGTCTGCTGTTGAATTCTCTTGATTGTGGCTCCTTTTGGACCAACTACGAGACCAACCACGCGGTATGGAACTCTAACCTGAATGGTGATTTGACCTGGGACTGGTGCTGGAGCGCAAGTGGGCGAGATGGAACCTCCAATCCCGCATGGTGACCCAAGTCCAGTTGAACCTCCCTTTCGAGATGCACGGATTTGTGTAAAGTGATCAGCAGCAGAGAGAATCTCGCGTTTTGCCAGGGCCACGTCCTCCTTACGTCCAGTGACCACAAAGACTGGCTCCTCTCCGCGGACTGGAGTCTTGATATACGTGTTCGTTTTTGCTCGCAGAGCTTTGATTTTGCAACCTGGAAAAAATTGAAACAAAAAATTAGTTCGTCTTGACATGAACAATCACTCTACTTTTTAACAAAAGATGTTTCGACTAACGCGCGAGCGTAAATATGATTCCAGACGTAAAGATACGCGCTTGCATCACGCCGCGGCATGCTATTGGAGTTATTTTACAAATTAAGGACCATCAGCTCAACTCAACCTCATCCAGTGACACAATTTGCTTGCGTCAGACAGAAAATGATTATATACCTCTGATAGTTATTTGCATTGCATAATGTTCAAAAACTGAGCCGAGTAGACTTCGGATCGTCGTAGTGGAAGGAGCATTTAACGTTTAACATCAGTTTGCTTTCATGAGGACTACACTATGGGGAATAAGAATTCGATGGAGGAGGGCAGAAGCTAAAAAACAAGTAAAATTACTCGGGAAATGAATCATCTTAAATCAAAGGAAATGGGGACCAATGTTACACATTTGGAGTCTAACTGTGACTCCATTAAAGGTCCTCTCCTTGAGAATTCAAATTGCATAGGAAACTTCAGTATAGAATTGAAGGAAAAGAACCTACTTCAGCGGTCACAATTTTCCATTGTCCATTTCCCATCCAACCCCCCATGCATTTAAATAATCAGAATCAAAGGTCCCATTACGATTCCCACGTATGACCTTTGACTTTCATTCTGAATACACAATGTTACCATTCCGTGATTCCGTGCGAAACGGAAATTAGTGTTTCTCAACATACCAACGCTCTGCATAAGATGGAGAAATCTAAATAAAATAGCTCGCGAGGAAGATCCTATTCCATTCTTCATCCACATGCATGCATTCCTTAGTCCCTGCCAAAAGGAATGATCTTCCAAAATTAGAGGAGCATCTCAAATAACTTCCTTTGGATTCATGCAGTACAAGATGGAAGCAAGCAAAGACGCCCGGTTTCAAACATTTCAATTCTTTTTTCATGCATATTCCCTCAGCGGCCTAAAAATAAAAGTAAGACTGAAAAGTATGCAAGTTGTAAAGTAAAGTTACAACGTTTCCCAAGTATCCCTAGCAAGTAACACGTACGCCGTAACTGCATGGTGGACTAGGTAGTAAAGGATGACTAATGGAAATGTCGTTTTCCTAAAATGTTTGCTCACAATTTGGAATGGTGATAAGCGCAACACTTTCCAGCGATAACCTCGGACTGAGGATACCCACTCAGGAGGCGATGAATGACGGAAGTTCAATTTAAGTACGAAAACTAATCTCTATAACATCCCCGCGTCATCATTCCAGCAAAATCAAAAATTAGAATTTAAGCTTCTCCTAATTTTCACACCGGGCCACGGCCACTTTGCATGTCCAAAGATCAGGACGTAGAAAAAGTGTTTAATGAGTAAAATGCTTTATAATCTCCTATTCCTATCCAGATTCCCTCATGGCCCAAAATAGATTTGGTGGGCAGGAGAGATAGACGAGAGAGTTTAGTCACATTAAAACGAAGCGACGGCCAAACCGAGGCCAACGGAGGAGTCAGTCCATATGTCTGTCTACGGAGGAAGATGCATGTAAAAATGCAAGCTATAAAAACGACCTTTGCTTCCTCTATCCTGCCAACAAAATACTTTGCAAAAACACTGCAGAATGAACCACAGTCATAGGTTCCAGAAAAGTCCATTCAGCCAACAGTAATCAGTGTAAAACGTAAACGCCCTGGTCATTCCATTTCGTTTCACCGGAAGGAGGAAACCACTTCAATTTTACAAAAAATTGTCATTATACCACAAAAAAAAGACGTAATGGAAATGTTAAATCCCCACTTTCCTATTCGTCGCTTTCCCATTTAAACCAACCATGTCCATGGAGAGGGGGATGAAATGGAGTCGTAATTTAGTAGCCTAGATTCAGGATTTACTGCCTGTCGTTTGCCATTTTCTAATCAGTATAGGAAATTGGGAAATGCTAATTTGCATTGTTAGGCCGTGATTCCCTCATAGCTCGTGTGCATTTACGTTGACATGACCTCAGCCTGGTATCTAATCTGGTCCTTGTTGTTGCTGAGGAGGAAAACATGAGGTGGCACTTAGGGCAATGTGCAGACATAAAAAAAAACAGAACGACATGATCTTATGAGTTCAAAATAAAGTTGTCAACCTAATTCCAAATTTCTCATTCAGAATTTGAGCATGGACCAATAAATCATAAGGACTTACGTGCTAGGCTTGTCAATATTGCGAATCAAAAAAATTGCAATAAATTATCACCATCTCCACTCTCGTCACTCGTCGTCAACCTACCACCATCCGCAGCTCATCGTGTGTAATGTCACACACTTCACCTTTAACCTCATTCCACCCCATCAAATACGAATGATACAAATGTAATTAAGCTGACGTGACGCTGAGGAAAAAAGAGCCTCATGACCCAAAGTTTCCGATACCTTCAAAATTACAAATAAGGTCAAAAGAACTGATAAGAAATACGAAATCCAAAGAACAATTAAAGGCTACCGCCCAATTTCGCCAAATATTTTCTAAACCGCCGGCCAATAAGTATAAATTGAAATGATCAAAATGTGTAGGAGTCAAGTGATCTCTATCATTTGAATTTCCCGTCCTCCCTTAAACCTTTGGCTTAAAATACTTACACGATAAGAAGGATCACCAATGGCAAATGGGAAATGCCAAAACTGTGATTTCCTTCCTACACAATTGCTTATGTGAATTAACTTTGACCTCCACGCCTCTACGCCTATTGTTGTGCCTGCTCACGGTGCAATCAATCGGAGTTACCAACACATGATCCTTCAATCCATCATTCCACCACCGCCGCCACCACCTCCTTACTTGTCAATTTTATAAATCTCTGCAAATCAAAATTCAATGGGCGTCGGTGCTTCTTCCGTGCAAAAACTACCGATAGACAAGGCAAGAGGGGAGGGGGAAGATCAAATTGAAATGTCAATGAGCATCAATTAAAGTGTTGTTTGCATTATGTGTAGCCTTGTATATGACTTGAAATGGGTAGCGGATAATATTTGTATGAAGGATAAAGGAAGAAGGGGTTAAGTTGGATTGTTTTTGACTTAGGAACTGATAGAGACAAATGACACTTCATGTCCACGTGTTTATTTAATTGGTCATGAAAGAACGTCCCCCATGTCCTCCATATGGAAGAGGTCATGACACTTTTTGTGGCAGATGACAAAAATAACATCCGAACAGTCTCAACTCACAA
>JAQIWD010000685.1:0-17957 GCA_034694825.1 Anurida granaria
CCTCAAAGATAGAAAAATGAAGTGACCATATTGGATGGTTGCAACAATCCTCCATAGGATCTCTCGGCGCTTACTCCCGGTTAAAAACAGGCGCTGCTTTTTATGAGACCATTTATAAGGGACAAGATGGAGGTAGGAAACGAGCGAAAAGAGGAACGAATAAATTAGGTACGTCGTCTTCGTTAGCATTTTGACCTCTGCCTCCCTTCACAAATATTTTCGAGACATTCTGAAGAAAAGTCTACGCAATTTAAAAATTAATTCCAATCACACTTTGCTTGTTTTTCTTAACGCGTATCTACGCAATTTAAAAATTAATTCCAATCACACTTTGCTTGTTTTTCTTAGCGCGTATGTACCTGCGGAGCTTGTCCCAAGGTCCAATTTCCACGAAACATCTATCGATGACATGCTAACCAAATGTTTGTCAAATAAAGACATAAATGGGTTCCATGTAATCTTTTAATTTGACAAATATCGTCCCCATCTATTAACCTCATAATTTCGAGTATTCACGTTAAAAATTCTTTGGATGTATTTTTTTTATAACAACATTTATTTTTGTTTGTTAACATTTGATAGGTCAAAAAAAGGATAGAAATAATGACAGTAGGGAATTTTGGGTCCAAATATGAACGAGACGCTATTTTTCATTTGACGGCCAAAATAGAACTTGATGTCCAAATTTGGCTAGCAAAAGGGCATGTCACCTCCATATTTAGCCGATATAATTTCGTTTTTTTTTAAATTCTGGGGCTGTTTGCCTACTTAGGGAAACTTATTGCCACCTGTAAAATAAGAATGATGGCGTCAGAAATGATATCCCGTAAAGATTACTTCGGAGGCTGACTAAAACTACACGCCAAAAGGGCGTGTTAAGCCCGTATTTGACCGTCAAGTCCTTAGTTTGGTCGTGAAATGAAAAATAGCGTCTCGTCCATATTTCGACTCAAATTCCCTACTGAAAGGAAAAACACGCAATTATTTAGATCGTTTCCAATTATTTAGAATTAAATTCGACTTCTTTTTAGTTTTTTGAATGAACATTTCACAATCCAGGTTGCTCGATTTGGCTGAAAATTGACAGGTATGTTCCTTCGGGTCATCCTGATCAAAGTTTCCATTGGACATTTTCTAAGGCGTCAATCATCAAATACATCTCCAAATTTTCCAATGGGATTAATTTAGATGTATGATGGAAATTAAGAAATACCATTTTTAACCACGGACAGCGTAGCGGATTGCCATGTCTGTCTGTCTGTCCGACCACCAGTGTTCGGGCTTGGTAAATTCCACTGGAAAGACCAGTGGAAAGTTCCGGAAAATACCGTTCCCGCAAATAGCCCTTGCTGGACAATGGACAATAGCTTCTTTTTTTATTAGCCTCATGATCCAAATTGGGTACCATTAGCACACGAATTTTTTCCAAAAAAATTTGACAATTCACCCGAAAAGTTGCTTAAATGAAGTGGTCATGAAGGTATCCAATCCTAAGGACTGGTGGACAGTCATCGCGGCAGCCCAAAAATTCCCTCAAAATCCCTTAAGGGTGGGCTAGACTGGTGCAAAGCAGCCCTGGCGGGGATTTTAGAACTACATTTTCCCATCTGTTAACCCAGACCAAAGAGCGGCATCCGAAGAAGATGCTGAGTTGCCTGTTCACTGCTGAGAGTCATCAGTACTGCTAATACATTCAAATTTATGTTTAAAGAACATTCATCTGCGCAGATTTTTAACTTCGGTCTCTATTTGGCCTCTAAGTAACTCAGCATCTTCTTCGGATGCCGCTCTTTGGTCTGGGTTAACAGATGGGAAAATGTAGTTCTAAACTCACCGCCAGGGCTACTTTACACCCAGGAAAGTACAGCCTTAACTTCTTGCTGCCTATGTACCGGTGTGGGGCTAGTACGGCGTCAGTGGAACGTGTGTTTTCCACATTCGGATTCATTCAAACTGACCACTGAAACCGGTTGACGCAAAAAAAGGTTGCAAAACTTTCCTTCTGTTTCCGTGCCTTTTTTTTTGCCGAGAATCGGAAACAGCGACCAAGGAAGGTCTTGTCAACCCGTCCATCAACGCCGGCTAATGAGTCAGTTGGTGCTTAATTTCGCCCAATACTAACCTAAATCATACAATCTACTCTTGTTAAACTAATTAGCGGGATCCAATAAACTAAAAAACTCATTGCTTTGTTGAATTCTGAAGGTAAAAAGCTATTGTCCAGTAAAGGACGGCATTTTCCGGAAAATTCCACTGTCCTGGTTTCTGAACAAGCCGGTCAATAGGGGACATTGCCAAGGTGGTAAACAAAAAAAATTCAAACCTTGGGACACTGCCGACCACATACATTTCAACGCCTTTTTGAATGAGAGGAAGCTGAATTAGAATGGAAACTTATAGGCAACTCTCAGTTGCGTCAAATGTACCTTGTTGTACAAGCCGATAATGCATTATGCAATGCTCGCGCATCACGCGTCTTAATAAAACTGGTCTAATCCGGCATCATAAAAAACTCAAATTAGGCTTCTTTGTAAAACTGGTCAAAATGTGCATCATAAAATCTACTACTCAAACGATCCTCTTAACAAAACTGGTCGCATTGTGCAGGATAAAATTCATTATCGCTTTACATCTCTTATATGGTTGTACAAGTAAAATTATTGTTTACATTCTTGATACCATGGCAACCACTCGTCATACTCCGCATATAACATAGACAAATCCTAACAGGTTTCGACATAATTGTTGCCATGGCAACCATGCGTCAAATTGGCCTCTTAGCACTAATTAAATAGTGTGATTATAATTATTATTTTCATCTCTCCTATCTCCTTCGTCCTACTATTCAATTCATCTCCACTCTGTCCGTGGGTTCTACTCAGTTGCTACTGATTTTTAAGAAAGGCTGTGATTAATAATTTATTCAGCTCGAATACAAAAATAAAAATCAAGAAATTCAGTACGGCGTCTTTAAATTCATTATTAGATCCTCCAAGAATAATTTACGAATCCAAGTGAGTAATCCGCACCTGCGCAGAACCAACGTTGTCACTTTGTCATTAAAAAATAAACGTGTGCGTATTACCTGAGCCAGAGCTGCATTTGAGAGTCCATTCGTATATTCTTGGATACTGTTGACCATTCGGGGTGTTTCGGAATATCGGATTCCTCCATTCCCGTCATGTTCATGTATTGAGTACGGGAGGCGATCGAAGGGGTATCCCATTGGCCTCGCGTCTGGGTAGAGTTGGCCTGGAACGCCGCAGTAGACTGGAGCCGGTATGCATGAGGGCGGGCGTTGTTGCCCTCCCTGAACAGGAGGCTGGTATGTGACTGCGTCCTCATCCCCGTTTGTAACCATCACGAAGAGGTCAAAGAGCATCCCCTCCCGCGTGCCTTTGGGGAGCAGGAGGTGTTGGGGAAATCCACAGCCACAGTCCGGCGTCTGCTGCCGCGTGTCTCGTTCCAGCTCCTCCAGGCGCTGGGGCCAGGATATCGTTAGGGAAGAGTCCGCGGAGCGTCTTCGCACTAAATTCCGCCCGGGTTCAACTACATTGAAAACAAATTTCAAAACAGTTTCCGACGCTGTGGGATTTGCGAGGTCAAATCTTGACCTTGGTTTCTAATAATGGCACTCACGTCGAACGCTGAAGTAGTCCATTACAAAGAACAGAGTTCGCTGATCAAAAAAAGCGTAGGGACGTCCATCCTCATCAAATCGAGGGGCAAGGAAAATTCGTACTGACGCAGTGTTTGACCGCACGCCAGGATCACGAGTCTAGAAACCGCCAAAATTTAAATCCTTTAGCAAATTATGCTTTGTTGCAAATTTTTATCTCCGTTCCATCCCATTACAATTTCCATTTTGTAGTCAAAGTGTTCATAGTCGAGGTGCCGGAGGCAGACGTTGATTGGGCTTTGACCTTGCGCCTCGGATCGATTGAAGTCGAGACCTCGTGAGAGGTCATAGGTAGCATGATTCCAATATGTCGTCAACTCATTCGGTCTTTGACTCATCGGTAGGACTTGCACATTCTCCACCCTGACACCATTCCACAACAGCGGGAAGTCGCCCTGGAAAAGTTGAAAATTTGAAGTGTCTCCAGGGAACAAAATTCCAGACATTTTTAAAATTAAAAACGATACCTCGGTTGGATGATAAGGTGGTAGATGATGTTTGTGTGTATCAAGAAGTTGTGCAATGGGGACATGGTATCGGTAGAAAATTGGATCACGCATGGCTAAATATAGAAACAAATGGAGAACAAGCATAATATGGAAAAAGTGACGCGAATTACCAGTGGCGCTATCTGCCATGACACCTGGTGGCAATCCTTGTCGTCCATGTGGATCTTGGATGAGACTTAGGAGAATGTGCCCGTCGTTGTGTACACCAAAGGCACCGTAGTAGGCTGGGTTGATTGAGTAGACAGATGCCTCGACTAATTCCCCCAGCACATCAATCCCATTTCGATTGTTGAGCGGGACGAGTCGGTTAGCGGGCTTTCGAAATCACAAAACAATTAGCGAGCGTTTAGAACTCCACACACGCTGGTCTTACCGTCACGAGTTGCCCTGACGAAACCGTTTGTAGTATCCTATTTAATTGCACTGTCCTCTGTCCCACTGTGATGTTCATCGGCGTGCTTGGAATGCGATTGAAGAAAATGTCCTGCAAATCAATTAAGTAAGGGGAAGTTAGCGCGCTAAATTTCCCTTCATTTGTACATTCATACTTCCCGCGAATTGTTTCTGCGCACACTTCCAAAATTTTTCATTGCGCGACTACCCAAATTGTAGCCACCCGTTCACGTTTGCAATGTTGCCGCTTCGGTCAAATTTCTGTACCTGGACTCGTGTATTCGGGGGACGGTCGGTCCAGCGTTGCCCTGAGTTTGTCCCATCCAAATTGGCATAGTAGGGTTCATCTACGATCGCTCCATAGTCTAAGTTCAGCGGGACCACCTTTCGGAGTCCGTTCGACAGGCGCTCCGAGTGATACCGAGCGAGGAGACTCTGATGCATGTAGCTGAAAAGTTCCCCACGTCGATCGGGTCTTCTTGGAGGTTGTTGACCGGGCATGGCCATGGGCAGGAACGGGTTGGCAAGATGCCAGTACCTGCGGATGTCAAAATATTGAAATCCACCACTGGGTAGCGTCCTATGGCGACAAGTCATTGATTACCAATGATGAGAATTCATCATGACGTCCTCACGCCAGTACCATAAGGCATTCTCGACTCCATTTTGGGTTCCATAACTTCCGTCCAGCACTATGCACCCGTCACCCTAAAACAAAAACTAAATTCGTAATTCTTGCCACAGTGGTCACGAGTGACAGGTCATGCTCACTCGACGGGCTACTTACGCGGATGCTTGGTGGTTCGCCAGCAAGTCTCCTTACTTCCTCCATAACGCTCGAGTGGATGAGAATACTTGGAAATACTTCAACCATGGAGGGTTTCTGGAGTCCGCTGAGTTCAGGACTGTGCATCACGGTACTCATCAAGCTTCGGATCCAAACAGACGGGTTCACGTCCCTGGAATTTTTAAGTTGACTCGCCACGCAAAGACTCTCCTCGGGATTGTTTGGCGCTAAATTTAAAACGTTTTGGAGCGATTGACGCTGGAGTTGAAATTAGGATTGCAAGTTTGAATGTTACCGCTCATGAGGCCAGTGACCATATGAACGGCGCCTGAATGCTTTGGATTCATGCCAAAAAAGAAGTCTTCCCTCGAGCACATTTGCCTCAGGCCGCTCAAGTCCCCGACCACTCTGACACTGCAAGTAGATGGCGCTCCAAGTCCATTCTGATTGAACAAGTCCAAGAATTGCTCTTGTAATGGGGCCGAATATCTGCTGGGGAATGACGCTGAATCGCTGCTACCGTAACCACCTGTTTTTAAAATTCATTTTCCGCCATAGAACAAATTTAAAGATTCAATTTTTGGACGGTTACCAGTCTCGTACGGCGCACTCTGGGGTGAAGAGGAGTAACCGCTTGGACTCCCGTATTCGTATCGCTGGGAATATCCGTATTGACCTTGCGCATTGGAGAATGTGATTGTAGCTAACAATAGCGCAAACGTTGTAGACGACGCCATGATAGATGTAACATGGGCCTATTTTCGACTGAAAATGGAGTGGTGACCGCGCTGGTGGTCTTCCGCGAATGTCAAATTGGGAAAGATTCTACATCCTCCTAAATTGCCAGATACGGAAAGGTGAGAGGTAAACAACCATTGGGTAAAATGTGTCAAAATATTAAGCAAGCTCAACTGGTTTTTATCACGTAACTTTTCATTTCACTTCACTTTTCATTTCAATTACAACACTGGCAAATCCCAATCGAAATTCCTAAAGAGAGTCAACTAGATCAATCAAGGCGTGGTATAGTCTGATTTCGATACACTTATCACCTCATCAATCAACAAAATTGCTCACTTTCTCTCAAGGTCCAACTTCTGGCACAAAAGATGCAGAAAAATTGTAAATGGAGATGCGAAATTTTGTTAAACGGCCTAACGAACCTTGGTGCAACCGAGTAGAGGAGAAAAATTTCTGGATCCTGGATCCATATTGCTGAACTGCGGTAGTAAAACCCGGATGGTCGATTGACTTTTTGACGTTCTGACTTTTCCTGAAGACGTTAAAAGTGGGGTGGGTTTTGATCCGGAAGGTCACTCCTTGAAAGTCGATTCATCGAAGGAGTCGATGGCAGGCAGACCGACGGATTGAAAGCATAAACACCTTTATGTTTATCTTAAGTGATCATAAGTGCTATTTCATAATTTGCAAATTGAAATTGGATGACTCTCGCCTCTCTGTACCCTTTCAGTACCTCGTGTAAATTCTTGATTTGCGAGTTGTTTTATTTCCGTGTCTCACGCATACGAATGATGCATGTGTATCCTTCATCGTGTTTAATGGTGAAATCTCCAATGATTATTTTTGGCAAGAGAAAATTTAATATTTTGATCTTGAATCGTGACATTCATTTCAAAGCTTTTATGCATTCAAAACTACGAATCATAAGTGGAAGGATGTTGACCTTTGTTTTTGTTGCCAACTCACAACGTCCATTTTTTAAAATCATCTTTTAAAAATTACCAATTGCTTATGCAAAATTACTTTTTTATTTATTCAAACGCAAACATAAATTTACATTTTCATCGTCTCTGGATTGTAAGGAGGGGGTGCTTCTAACTCGATTTCCAGTTGAGATTTTTCACTGACTTGAATTGTGGTCGTTGTCACTTGACTGTATGGCGGCGGTGGCATTGGAACAGGCTGACCCTCAATATAGCCAGGGTGACCTCTGCCCCCATTTTCAAATTGTATTGGCAGAGTATATACCACATTTGGAGTAACTGGTTCCACCATCCTTCTATCTGATGCTATAAAAGTAAATCGAGCGTCAATTTTTTGAGTGCGGCGTTGATTTTTTATCAAGGTCAAATGTCAATTTTACCACTCCTGCGGCATTTCCCTCTCCGCCACCTCCAAAATGTAATTTTCAAGATAAACACAATTGCAATGAGGGCAATGGCTATTCCAATCCCAAAACTGTCAAATTAGCACAACATTAAAAAAATAAATTGAATTTCTAAAAAGTTGACGGAAAAGTTATAAATCTCACGGGGGGATAAATGTTGACTGTGACCCGTCACCGTGCTCATGGTCATCAGCCTCATCGTCGTCGTCGCAGCGTCTATTCTTAAAATCACAGTCTGCTCCGTCGTCGTCGTCGTGACGCTTCCCGTGGACACTGCTACTCAGCAGCAACAGTTGGATAGCAAGGATGACCAGGCACCATGTCAAAGTCCACGTTTTCATCACTGAATGCGCTGAAGACTAATGCGCTTGGGCCTGAAACAGAAAATTTAATTTGCCATCCATCTGAATTAAGTGGATGATGACTGGAAAATCGATGACGTTCGTCTTGCGCTGTGGACATGGACATTACAATCTCGTCTGTGGACACAAAGGCTTAATTGCTCCAAATGGTTCTGTTATCCACCCCTATCACAGCTTTCCTTATCTCCATTTGCCAAATTCACTTTCTGTAGGACTACGCTATGAAAATATAAAACAATGACAAGATTTTGGGATATTAAAAAGAAAGAAGGACGAAAAGTTTCACTTTTTTTCTGAAAATCATTTGAAACTTTGGATCCGATTGAGGTCAACTCGTGGTGGTCGACCCAACTTCAAGCGTTTAATTTCTCCCTTCTCCGGTTGGTGGTGGTAATTGGCATTCTAAGAATGGTCTAAAAGTTCAATGTTCCCTAATATGTGATACGGGGCTGAAGCTGATTAGGGGGTTAACAATAGAATGCTCCTAAACAATTGACAATGGACCTCTTTACATTCCCATCCAGGATTCCGTTAACCCTTTCCAACGCCCTAAATTAGTCTTCATGAATTATTTGTGGTAACGACTTGTTTCGTATGTTTTATACTCCAGTTGTCATTGAGCCAAAGCCACGTCTGGCTTGAACTTGTAGCAAGTTCTCCAGTTTTTGTACTTTTGGGGTAAATTCCATTGAGCAGTCAAAATGGCGACTACCGCGTTTTCCCCACTTTCGCCCGCTGAAATTGTGACGCATCAAGTGATTTCCAAAGTTCTTGGCCAGTATGATCCCAGTCTGGTCCTGATTTCGTATGAAGTCCACACGGGAACACAACCAGGGGACAATTATCTCTCCCTCATGTACACTGTTGAGGTCACGGCAGAGGACGCGTCGGAGCTCATCACCCAACTTGGGCAGAAAAAAGTTGAACGATGTTCCATAATGTTTAAAACAATTCCACGAAATCCCATTAGGCAAGAACAGATCCGCTCTGCTCGTTTTTACGAACGGGAAGCTGCAATGTATACTCAAATTTTACCAGAATTTGTCAGGGGGAGGCCAATGACCCCTGAATGTTTTGGAACCTCAGTCGGCGCTGCAGCTGGAAATGGACAAGACTACATTGCAATGGAAAATCTCAAGGAGCATGGGTAAAGAAATCAAGGTCAACACGTCATGGCACCCTTGGCCAATTCTGCTGCTGCTGCTTTCAGTGCATCTGCTTGCTTTATAATAAACAGCGCGCTGGAACAACTCTCCCTATTTTTTATTTTTGCTATTTTACTTATTTCAAAAGTTCAGCACACTTTAGGTACACTCATAGATAGAATGAGTTATTAGGAACCCAGGTCCAAAAGGTCAACCAATCACATCGTCAATCCTTTTCTTCCGGCGGCTCAAAGGCGCAAGAAGATTCCAGGAGCGTTTCCATCAACCAAAAACAGGTGAGCCAAAATGAAATTAATTAACGACGATCGTTCGACATTTGTGGTGATCATTTGCTATTTTAACGCAAATAACATTTGCTATTTTAACGCAAATAACATTTGCACGCGCATGCGCAGATTTTAGCTTGCAAACTTTAGGGATTGACAATCACCAAATGTGGCGGATTGCGCTAGAAATATTTACGAGTTTTGCTACATTCTTTACACGAACCTTTCTAACCAAAGAGCAGTGAAAAATTTGGTTGCCATCGCCGTCTAAAATTGCGCCCTTGTTTGGTAATCAGAAATTCCAATACGGAATTCCTTTGATCACATAGTTGATCCTAGTTTTTGTGTAATTTTTTTGTAATCACATTCTTTGACCACACTCCATTTTGATTATTTCCGGTGACCATACTGTCCCCGGTTTCCGGATCCTTTCGTCTCTTCTCGGACGTAAATGGATTTGATGAGACTCCTTCGTGGCCGCTCATCAAACTCGTCACAACAAGCCCAGTCCTCACGCTCACAATCATCCAACGCAGGCTCACGCCAACCCGCTGCTGTTCGGGCACTCGGTCATGGTCATTCCAGTGGAACTCAACCTGAACAGCACCACCACCCCGTTCCAGCGCCGCCCCACCCACCCGGGATCCAAGATGCTCATGACGCTTTGACACCCTACGCCAACCCACCCGTCGCCCATGCCAACAACCACATTCTCCCATGGCAGTTCACAAGTGGGGTCCCACACGGGAGCTACTCCCGTCCCCAGCTCCGCCCCAACAGTCAAACCTACACGGGCATTTCCTCCGAAAAATCCCACTGTGAATCGTATCCTGAGGTTTGGGAGGACTGGCAAGAAAGCAAGTGTCACACGACCACTATTCTCGTCACTTCAGACGGCGTCGTAAGTTTTCGGGTTTGATGGCACATGAGCGTGACGCCAGTAACCATCCTCGGCATTTTCTGTTGTCCCCCAGGAATTCCCGATCCACCAGGTGATGCTCGCTGCGGCCAGTCCATATTTCAAGACCCTCTTCAGCTCCCGTCGTCCCGAGCAAGGGAACCGGGAGGTGGTTGACATTGACGGCGACATGGTGGCGACAATCCTCAAGTTTGTTTACACGGGAGAATGTGAAGTCACGGAGGCCAACGTGGAGCCGCTCATCGCCGTTGCCCACCGATTTCAGGTCGTTGGGATCGTTCAACTCTGTCTAAAATTCTTGACCCGGGTCATGACCCCTAAGAATTGCTTGAGGATCTACAACCTGGGAAAACCGCTGGCCTGCCCCGAGCTCCGCCGCAGCGGGAAACTCTACCTCCTCCAAAATTTCAAGCACGTGGTCCATCAAGAGGAATTTCTGACAATGGATTTTGAGGAGCTGGAAGAACTTTTACGTGACGATTTTCTAAACGTGAGGACAGAGGAGATGACGTTCCATGCCATTCGTGCCTGGGTCGAGCACTCTCCCCAGAATCGAGCTGAAAAGGTCGTTGACCTTTTGCAATGTGTTCGATTTGGGCTCATGAATGTCAATTTCTTCTCGTCCGTTGTACTCCCGTGGAAATACATTGCCAGCAGTCAAGTAATTTCACTCACTGTTTATTCAAACCCCGGATTAGGTGAATTTAAATTTACGCGCCATCTCTTCACCGCACAGGAAGTCCAGGAGTCACTTTTCCAGGCCCAACTGTTCCTAGCCTCATCCACGGGTTCCCAGAATGCACCAGACTTTGACCTCAATGACCCCTTGGCCCGTCATCGCGTTCCTTATGAAATCATTTTTGCAATTGGGGGATGGAGTTCTGGAAGTCCCACGAGTTTCATGGAAACCTACGACGCACGAGCCGACCGGTGGTTCTTATCACACGGGTCCGACATTACTCCTAGGGCTTATCACGGACTCGTTGCGATTGAAAACAAAATTTACATGATTGGCGGTGAGTTTCATACGTTGGCGGTTCAAGAATGTCATCTTTCCCCAAGCAACCCAATGATATGATTTGCCGTGGATTTTGAAATTTCAAAACTTTCTGGTTCCGACAGGTTTTGATGGAAACGAGCACTTCAACAGCATGCGTTGTTTTGACCCCATTACCCGGACTTGGGCGGAGAAGGCCAACATGCATTTTCCGCGGTGTTACGTCAGCTGCTGCGTCCTGAGTCCGCACTGTGCATGCGCCAATTCACATTTGCCTAGGATTAATTTCTGAATTTTGCCTACAGATGGAATGATTTATGCCCTGGGGGGTTTCAACGGACGAACTCGGATGAACTCGGTCGAGCGCTATGACCCGCCCCGAAATCA
Organism: Anurida granaria; assembly: GCA_034694825.1. Lineage (NCBI taxonomy): Eukaryota > Metazoa > Arthropoda > Collembola > Poduromorpha > Neanuridae > Anurida > Anurida granaria. The sequence goes on from JAQIWD010000685.1 coordinate 11,594, forward strand.
ATGGGAAGTTCTGCCTTCCATGGATCGCCAACGCTCCGACGCCAGCGCCTGCGCACTCCTTGGTCGAGTCTACATCGCTGGAGGGTTCAAGTAAGGATACGCTTTACAAATTGGCCTACAAATACTTGTTAACCTTTTGACCTTTTTAAAATTCTTTTAGTGGTCAGGAGGTGTTGAATAGCGTTGAGGTTTATGACCCGGAGCAGAATCAGTGGTCGTTTATTCGTCCAATGCGAATCCCCCGGAGCGGCGTCGTCATCGCTGCCCACCAGAACAAGCTTTATGCCATCGGAGGTCAAATATTGACCTTTCCTTGGGCAAGTAACATGGGATTTGACCTGGATTTTTTGAATGTTCACAGGATTCAACGGCTTTACTCGCCAGAGTAGCAATGAGCTCTACGATCCGACTGTTGGAGGGGACTGGGAGGTCATCGCCGACATGTCAAGTCCCCGGAGTAATTTTGCTGCTGTGGTCGTCGACGACCTGATTTTTGCAATTGGCGGTCAGTAAGCTGGTCTATGCACTCGCAGTCATGCATTGTCGTGAATCTGTGTTCTTTCGGTGGTTCCAGGATTCAACGGGACTACAACGATTCCTTACGTGGAGGCTTACGACAGCGTCCAAAACATTTGGACTGAGGCCCACCATATGAATTTGAATCGGAGCGCCTTGGCCGCCTGCGTTCTGCGGGGGCTCCCAAACAGTCGTGACTACACCTACTTGTCACATGTCCAGGAAATCCTTGGTCTGGATACGACTGACGAAGGAGAAGACATGGACACCACTCCGCCGGCCAATCCGATTGGTCCACACTAATCCCTGCTACACTTCCACTGAACACGAACTTCTAAATTTATAGCATGATAACCTCACTGAAAAGGTCAAAGGTCACCGGATGACCGAAATGGACACCAGAACGTATAGGAAACAGACCTCTTTATTCCTTCGACTAATGATTCCTAACCAAATCCAAATTGATTAATAACCATATCCACTTAGTTAAAAACGGACCAATGGGGGATATGTGTGCTTTACTTTCTTCAAGCAGCTGTGCGTCTGCGCCGCCGCCTTGTTCTGCCGTCCTTGCGCTTTCGTTTAATGACTTAACCAAAAGGATTTATATTTGTAAGAAAATCCTAATAGTTCTGAATTTTTTCCAGCTTTAGAATGCTCCCGAGGAACACATTCCTGGATTTCATGACTGCAGCGACCGTTATCAAAGTAAGTCCAAGTTGCGACATGGCGACGTATGTTTGTCCAGGGTTTAAATTCCAGCTAATCTTGTCCATGACCTTAGGAGGTAGCAAGGTTCCATTCCGCGTCGTTTCTGCACTGGAATGGAGACGGGACTGCAATTTTGTCCGAATTCCCAATTTTGGCAGAATCCCAATGGCTTCATCCTTCTGAATTCTCTCCACTCCTGGCCAAATTCCTGTCCAACACTTTTCCGGGCATTGCCGACCTGCTTCAACGGAAAGGATTTCCGGAAGAAGGTCAAGGGATCCGAAAAGCGTTTGAGGTCAAGGAGGTCATCCAGCACTTGGCTCATCTCACTCTGATTTCGGACAAGTTCCCATCCGTGGTGAATCACGGAGATTTGTGGACAAATAACCTTCTCTTCAAATATAATTCCAAAGGTCAGTCAACATTCCGAAAAGTTAAAAAAAAAAAAAAAAAGATAGCTGTTTCCAATGAAATCCTAAAAGTCAAACGTTGATTGGTTCCCGCAGGCGTCATTTCTGAATTGAAGTTTGTGGATTTCCAAGCTTCGAAAGTGGGGTCAAGGATACTTGACCTTTCTTATTTGCTCTTCACGAGTGTCCGGAACGACGTGCTCAATCGACACCTCCTTGAACTCCTGCGCATCTACTTTGATGCTTTTCAGGATCTGATCAGCCCCACCAATCAGGAAGCTCCTTCTGCTACTCCAGGGCTCACCTTCCAGGGTCATGAACTTACTTGGGACGCTTTCAAGACTGAATGGGAAGAGTACAAATTCTATGGACTCACGCTAGCAATTCTATACGCACCACCAAGTAAGGCTAGGCAAATCCGTCCTAAAAATCTTGTAAAGTTTCTAAAATCAGCGTCTTCTTTCCAGTGTTTGCAGTTATTGAGAATATACCTGATATGGAATCATTGAGCTTGGATGACATTGAGAGGTCAACGGATGGAGTCTCCGGGTTCTCAGATTTCCTTGAATCTCCATACACACTCTCGAGGGTATTGAATCTGGCTAAGCATCATCTCCCAAGGTCATAGGAATGAAAAAATTTATCAACATCGCCTCATAAGAGTCCGAAGATCATCCAAGTTCATTTCTCTCAAATGATATGCATTAGTATAGGCTCATCTCTGTGTTATTGTGAGTTTAAGCCGGCAAATACACCATAAACATCCATTCTCCAAATACTACACAATAAACGAATCAAAATTTTGAATTTGAGAGAATAAGGCTCACATTTTTAAAACCCGCCGCCGCCGTAACGTTTTTGATTTCGTGATTTTTGATTTTGGACACCGGATTTTGTAACCATCACCGTTTGTAACCGTGTCATGGTGCTCCCGTGGATCAAAACCCTTCCGCGTGACGCTAGGTACGTCTTTTAGACTTTTCAGATTGGCGCAAGTGTTTGCGCATGCTCAATCTTAACCGAATGTCGTTTTGGTTCCCAACAGGTTCTTGTACCGGTATGCAAAGATTGCAGTGATCACGAGGAATCAGCGGAAGAATAATGACACGGTGGGGGTCATGTTTGACGCCCTTGCAAAGAAGATTCCTGACAAACCCTGTTTCTATTTCAATGACAAAGTTTGGACGTACAGGGACGTGGAACTGGAGAGCAATCGGATTGGCAACTATTTTGCACAACAAGGATTTAGAAAAGGAGACGTCGTTTCACTCTTCATGGGCAATCGCATTGAAGTCATCACGACATGGTTGGGACTTTGCAAGGTCATTTATCCAAATCGAACGAATAAAGGAGCAAAGCTTCGGGGAAAATGTGACCTTTGCCTCCTGTCATTGAATGTAGATTGGTGTCATTCCAGCGTTGGTCAACTCTGGCCTCGTCTCAGATATGCTAAAATTTTCAATCGAAATTGTCAAGCCCAAAGGGATCATTTGTGGATATGAGCAGTCGGAAGGTTTGACAAGCTAACTGTAAAGCTATTTTTAAGCTTGTCACACCCAAAAAAAATCGATGGGATTTACATTTTTGGAATTTGCACTAACGTGACGCTGACATTTAAGCAATTTTTGCTCAATAGCCTTAGGCGGTGTTTACCCACGCGGTGAGTCCAGAATCCCAGTATTCTGCACGGGTACTACTGGAGATCGTGGTATCCTGTCCAGGGCGACAGATATGGACAAGGAAATTCTTACCACCGGAACGGAAACTCCAGTGCCCAAGGCCCCCATCAACTATGACGATGACCTCATGTACCTTTACACTTCCGGAACCACCGGGCGTAAGCTTACTGAAATTTCCGAAAATTTACGGATTCTGCCATGTCTCACCTTGCCTGAATTTTTGTTTCAGTTCCAAAAGCAGCGATTATTAAACAGAAAAGGTAAAAATGTTGCCCGATCCCTGTGCTTTACGCTTAAACTTTTGTGCACATTTTTTGTTGCAAAGGTTTGTGATGATATCTGGCGGGATGTTTCCACTACTCGGAATGAAGCCATCGGATGTTTTTTATTCTTGTCTTCCCCTCCAGCACACTGGTACAGTGCCATACTGACATTGAAACGCTTGATCTGTCCAGGAATTTAATTTTCAAATATATTTCTATAGCCGCTGGAATCATTGCTGTTGGAATGACACTACATAATGGAACACCGTTGGTGATTCGATCCAAATTCGCAGCGTCGGAATACTGGAAGGATTGCATCAAGTACAAAGTGACTGTAAGCCAATCAAAACTTGTGAGAACATGTTTGCCCATGTCATATAAGATTTTCTGTTTTTACAGGCAGCTCAATACATTGGTGAAATCTGCCGCTACCTACTGAAGCAACCAGTGATCCCAGAAGAGACCCAGCACTCCATCCGGACCATGTTTGGTAACGGACTCCGCCCAGAGTTATGGCACCAATTTGCGAAGCGATTCAAAATTCCCATGATTATGGAACTATACGGGTCGACGGAAGGGAATTGCCAAATGTGTAAGAAAAATGCAAACGTGTTGACGTTCCCAATTTGTCATTTTTCATTAAATTTTTATTTCTGAAATTTCTAATATCTTGAGATTTCTGCCTGGAATTTTTCCAGTTAATATTTTTGGACATCCAACCGCCATTGGGTTTGTGCCTCCACTCCTCAGTAAATATTTTCCTCAAACCTTGATAAAATTGGATGAAAATGACGAGCCGGTTCGGGATCCGAAGACGGGGCTGGTGGTCATGGCTAAAACTGGAGAACAAGGAGAAATCGTAGCAAGTATCATAGAAGGAGATCCCAAACGAGAGTTCAAAGGGTAAGGATTCCATTTTCGGCAACGTCGCAAAATATGCAAACTAGTCGAATGGAACTAACTTGACGTTTTGACCCTCAAAGTTATGTAGGGGATGATGTTAGTTCAAGAAAGAAACTTCTACGAGATGTCGTCAAGAAAGGCGACACCTACTTCAGATCTGGTAAACTAAATTTGGAAAACTTTTGCAAAATTGCTTGGGAAAATCTTATTGGATTTGACTACTTTTGATTGTCCGTCCATGACCTTCAGGTGACCTTTGCGTCCGGGATGTACTTGGTTACTATTACTTCAAAGATAGGATAGGAGAAAGCATTCGGTTCAAAGGAGAAAATATTTCCTCCACTCAAATCGAAGGGGTTATCAATAAAATAACTCACAGACATGACGTTGTAGTATTTGGTGTTAAAGTACCAAATGTGGACGGGTCAGTCGGTATGGCCGCAATTGCTGACCCTGAGAACCTCCTTGACCTTGAATCTCTTGCGCTTGGGATTCATAAGGAGCTCCCAGATTACTCGAGGCCACGCTTTCTCCGCGTTGTTCACAAAATAGAAGATACCAGTAAGTTTTTCCATGAAAATTCTCCAGAATGATTGCAGAAATTTTGAATGAGTATCAACGCTTTCTTTTTGGATATTTTCCAGTGACGCACAAGCTCAAGAAGACGGATTTGAAAAAGGAAGGTTACGATTTGGAGAAAGTAGGGACGGACAAGGTATATTTTTTCCACGAAAAGGAATTTCAACCACTCACCCCGGAAATCCTTCAGAAATTAAATGCAGGGGATATCAAACTTTGACCCACAAATTAATAAATTAATAAAACCAATCAATTACACTTTTAGCTTTTGTGCCTAGCATTTATTCTTTCAAAAATGCATACAAAATTATTTGCTAGGATAAAAGGCATCTAGAATGAAGCATATCGATTAGTCATTTTATGAGACATGAAAGTAATTTAGCGTTGGCTTTAAGCTTTTAAGTCTTTCAACAATAAAACTGGCATAAACAATCTCCAGCGTCAGCATCGCTTTCCCACATGTTGGGGGAAAATCCTGTCCTTTCTTTTTAGAAACCAAGAAGACGGAGTCGAAGCCTTGGATTTTGAAGGAAAATGGCAAGGTAGGCCATGCAGAATTTCTGGGACTCTCCCATATAGTAAAGAAATTTAATTCTTTCAACCCGGCTTAGGATTTCGATGGAGGCATGATGTCGCCATGAAAGGCTCACCCGACGGCAGGCCTTCAAGTCCTTCAAATCCAAGTGCATTAAAATCTCCTTCCGGATCTAAACAAATCCAACCACAAAATGTTTTTTTAACTTTTCACTTTACTAATTTCTACGTTCAGGGGCAAGGAATCTCGATGGCCCTTACCATTTGTATGTTCATCGCTTCCTGCACTGGAGAAATGTCCATGACCCCACTCCCCTCCTCTTGGTTTTCAACCTCACTTTTACTACTATCGTCTCCAGGCGACTTCCGGGTGGGTCGAATACAACAATTGAAATTAAATTTGGAATCTTCCATTACTACTGTAAGCCACCACTTTCCAGTACGATTTCTCTAGTCAAGTCGTGTCTACTGATGAGCGTTGTCCGGGTTTTCTTTAAATGACCTTGTTACTCGGCACACGTGAGACGTGACCTGAAATCCAGCCCGAGGTTTTTGAACGGAATGAAGGAAAGTATTGAGGAGAGAGATGCTTAAATGCATAAAAGTTTGGGGAAAGTTGGAGGCGTAAAAGAACAAATCGATATTCGACTCTGGCATGGCTCCAAAATTCTGTTCTACAGGATAAACAAAACTATGGAAGCCCCTAGGGATCAACCGCTAGAAATTTAAATTTTTGCCTCAACAGAAAAAAAAACTTTCTGTTCATGTT
>JAQIWD010000686.1:0-17957 GCA_034694825.1 Anurida granaria
AGTACTGCTATTTAGCACCAATTCAGTACTGTGGTTGCTAAGCTAGCGACAACGAATATGAGTTATTTTAAACAGAGTTTCAGTATAGCCAGCAATTTTACGGTAAACGGTGCAGTTACAAAATTAAAAATTAAAAATCAACAACTGTCAACCGTTTTGAAATAGACAGTAATATGTGCCCTATTTTATAACTTCCACTTTAAAAAAGTTGGAAATTCAGAAAGATATTCTAGGTATTTTTTAGTTTCCGTCGGTAACAGATTCCGGAAAAGCATTTTTAACAGTACTTTGTGTGGGGGCGAGGAAGAGTAGGAACAATAGGTTCCCAAAGCCTCTCTACCTCCACAACAGACTCCCTCATCATATTCGATTTACTTGAATTTGGATCTATAAATGCTCCGGTGCCATTTTTCAAGGTTTTAACGTAAAACGTAGAAGCTGTTAGCGAAAGGTGACGAGATTCTCTAAAGTTCCCTCCCAACGTTAATAAATTTCTCAGACTCCATGCACTAGCGTAGTGGGATTGAATCAATCGAATCCAAACTGAAATTGCATTTACGTTAGTGTCTAATATTTGGACTCATCTTATCCAAGTAAAGTCAACAAGGGGAAAAGTGGTGATAGCTCTGTATGTGCTGTAGCTGTTAACTTGCGGTTTCTAGCAGTTCTCAAGAACTTATTATATTTTGCTCCTAATAATTTCTTCCCTGTCATTTCCTTTGGGATTCTCCGGTTCAATTTATTATTTTCGGGTCGAAGTATCGGAGCTTGCGCTGCGGCGAGGGAAAGCGCACGGGGTCTCTGGATCTCGACGACACCTCTTTTTCTCATTGAAAACAAACAGTTTGTGAATGTGTCAATAAAATTTTATTGAATAACATGTGTGCTTTGAGTCAGAACTCAATTATCGATTCTTGTGGAATAAATCTAGTGCTGGATCACCTTAGTTTTTATGGATACTGGGCAATCCCAGTGCCATTTCAAGGGTCGTTTCCTCTAATGCAAGATTAATAAAGTAATTCCGTAAGGGGGAAGTTATATTAGGAAACAATGTAACCAATTCACCAATTTTAGAGATACAGGTGCGAATATTACAAAACTTGGTCTGTATTTCCAAATGTTTATGGCCTGACTCAGCATACTTATATTGGATTTAAAATCATGGTAAGCAAGACTGAATTTCAACTTTGATTAATGAGTGAGTCTTGGTGAGTCTTAAGAATGTGAACTCATAAGAATAAAAGTTGAAGCGCGTTCGAAATTTTGACAATGCAATGAACGCGACGATGGTGAGCAATCTCATAATTTAAAATAGAATTTAGTTTCATGTTTTTGCAATAAAGTTTCAGGCAGGCGAGACAAAGTAATTGTGAACGCGAAGCATTTCTTCCTATCCCATCCAACCAATCAATAATGTTTTTTGGTATAGGGGAAAGTCATAGACTTTTTAAGAGTCCGTGGGAATGCAAAGCGCAATTTTGATGATACTGCAAGTACAACACTTAAAATGCCATGAGTATAATGAACTTTACTGCGGCAATGGATCTCATTAATCAATTACTATGAACTCTGAACGCATAAATAAAATAAAATAAAATAAAATGCTTGGGAGGAATCCATTACTATTTTGGAAACAAACGAAATGTAGGCTAATGTAGTCTATAATTTTTAATTTTTGGTTTCACGACTTCTTGACCTTTGCTCTTCGGTCCAGTCTCAATTTGAGGATTCGAAGAAAACGGATTGGTGAGCCTTGACAGCCATTGTGTATCTTTTATCACTGTAACCACCACCGCCACCGCCACGGTCCTTGAACGCCTCTCGCCCACATCCCTTGTTTGATGTTATGAGGACATATTGCTGGAAAATAGCACTGCTTTTCGTTGTTGTGTCTTACCACCTGACCTTTGTGTCACTCCACTTTATCTACTGAAAATGACTAAATTCATGGAACAATGGGATTGAATTAATTAAAAAGAAGAACATTTTAACGGCTTATCCTCCGTGTCCCAATTTTATACCCAGCGCTTTATATTCTCCAGCACATTCTCCTTCCACTACTAATACTTTTGAAGATTATTAATTTCCGTCTACTCATTTAGGGTTAAGGCGACAGTGCTAGAGGACATGCTCTTGGACATCAAGGGCTACAACAACGACGGGTTGGACTTGGCCGAGGAGGAAGGCAGCCTATCCGGACCAAAATCTACAATGGCCGCCATCAATGGTACTCCTGACCTCCCCAACAACAATGACGGCGATAGCAGGAATGGGAATCGACCATTGTTCAAAATTGCACCTCTCATGGGGGATGGTGCCTACGCCATCCCAGAAAACGGGAAAGGGAATCCCACGGACATTGTCATTGGTCTCCATGGATCAAATTCTACGCAAAAGTTACAGATGAATGGCATGCGAAGTCGAGATTCCCGGGAGTCTTTGATTCCAGAAGAACACAATGAGCGGTGGTATGCCATTGCGGCACAAGTTTCCATCCCACTTCTTGTCGCCGGCCTTGGTATGGTCGGAGCTGGTCTCATCTTGGACAAGGTCAAGGTAAAGCTCGTACCAAAACTTGGCGACATTGTATGTACTCAAACAAAATTCTGTCAAGATGTCGTTCCAAAATCAAAGTTTTTTATCCTTCGCGACAGGATTGGGAGGTATTTCGGAGTGTTCCAGAATTCTTGGTGTTGGTGACGCCGTTGCTTGGGTTGAAGGGAAATTTGGAGATGACCTTGGCTTCACGCCTCTCCACGCACTCTCACGTAATAAATTGCTCTAATTATTTTACATTTACTGTATTGTATTTAATTAGTTTGTATCATTTCTTAGCTGGGCAACATGGACACCCTCCGGGATCAATGGTACATTTGCTGCGGGAATTTAGCTTTGACCCAGGTATGCAACCGCCCACGAGAATTCTGTTGGATGGGACAAATTAATCCTGACATGTCGAATTCAATTAAAATTGTAAGGTCCAAGCCATTGTTGTTGGGTGCCTGGCGTCCATCGTAGCAGTGTTGATCGGGGTGGCATTTGATGGCGTTTTTATCCTTGATAATGCGCTCCTCCTCTGCGCATCGAGCATGCTCACAGCCTCAATTGCATCATGCTTGCTCAGTAAAGCGACCACACTTCTTAAAAAACTGCGCAAAGTCGCAGTTTAATTTATTTTTTGGTCTTTTAGGCTTCCTGATGGTAGCTGTTGTAATTTTTTCCCAAAAATTTCATCTAAATCCTGACAATATTGCGACTCCAATTGCAGCCAGTTTAGGGGACGTAAGTTTTTTTCTACTTGGTTAGAAATGCTCAGATTCTTGCAAACATTTTAAATTGAAATTTCTGTGTATGTTAAATTACAAGGTGACGACGCTTGGACTACTATCGTATATTGCAAGCATATTGTATTCACGTCTTGGTAAATTTTATTTAAACAAAACTCGATACAATGAACTTAAACAATTCTTGACCCACATTAACAAGTCAAAAATTGAAATTTTTAGACTCAGCAAGTTGGCTCTCCCCCTGCGTCATCTTTTTTTATTTTGTGATCACGCCCCTCTGGGTTTTTATTTCCTACAAGAATCCCTATACAAAAAAAGTAAGATTTGGATTTCATTTGAGCAGCGTTGATTGATTTCCTGACCAAAAACCAGTCATTGACCTTTAAATTGTTAACATTTCCTATAGATTCTCTACACTGGTTGGGTACCGGTCATATGCGCCATGGCTATAAGCTCGTAAGTTTCTGCTCAAAGTGACCCAGAGTCTTTTGAGATTGACCTAGGCCTTGACCTTGAGGAATTTATTTGGACAGGGGTGGTGGTCTTTTACTGGACATGGCTGAGAAATTCCCAAGGATGGCTCTCTTCCAGCCTGTAATCAATGGCGTCGGTGGGAACTTAGTTTCCGTCCAAGCAAGTCGAATCTCAACTTCACTCCATAAGCACTGTGAGCCTGGAAACTTACCAGCCACCGAATCCAAGTCCGCTGATGGCTCTGGGACTGGAACGGTGGGGGTGTGGCTGTCTCCCTGGAACGTTTTTACCAAGCAAGGTAAGCACCAACACTGAAACCGGACGCATGGAATCAGAGACAAACGTCCGACTTAATCACAATTTAATCTTGTTTCTATTTTGTTATGATCTAGGAGTCCATTCCGTTTCCGCCCGCGTCCTTCTGGCAGTCGTCGTTCCTGGACATGTCATCTTTTGCTTCACTTCTTTTGCCCTTTCGGGTGAGACTGACTGGACTCAACTTTCTCTGATGTTCTTTGTGGTATATCTTACTGCAGCTCTTGTCCAGGTATGTCATATGTGGTTTAAAGAAATACTGGAATAAGAATGCTTTTCTAACGCGTCTGCACTGATTTACTCAGGTCTCAATTCTTCTCTACCTGGCACAAATCATGATCCATTGGTTTTGGGTTCGTAAAATTGATCCAGATACTTCCACGATCCCATACTTGACTGCATTGGGAGATCTCATGGGGAGTGGATTCCTGTTCCTTGCCTTCCAAATCTTGTACGGAAAATAAATGGACAAAGTACCAACTAAATGACGGAGGTTGAAAATAATCCAGTTGACAACCAAAAGAAGAGCAAATCATCCCAGTTTAAATGAAATCCTTCTCAACTCAAACCCAGTTAATTTTTACAGTTTAAGCAAGGCTAGGAATTAATTCTTATTTGAATCACCAAGTAACGCTGATGATGATGTGATACCCGCAATGCTAATTTTCCAGTGGTTCCATTAAGGAGTTAATTTGTATAAAGTGTCTTATTCTATCTCCGACCATTTTAAAATAATTTCAAGATTAATTATGATTCCCTTTCCCAAACTGCCTAAACTTACAGAAACAGTATTCTCAATCGAGCATGCGAATATACTCGATGAATTGATGGAGTAGCCCTATGGACGAACCATTCTTAAAGAAACCGCTAACAATCCGTGGCCATTGGCAAAATGACTGACTTTGCAATAATGAAGAAGAATTTAAAAAAAAACGACTCTAACCTTCCATATCAATTTTAAGTTTAAATGCATTTTCTTTATTTTAATCCGGATGTAAAACTATGAATTACGGAGCAAAACTATTATCAAGAGTGATGTTCCTATTTTATGTTACCAAATTAATAATTATTGTTCGAATAAATCTGGTTTCTTGAATTTATTTCATTCAGAAGGCACGCTTGGTAGTATTGAAAATCGGGAAGAATTTATTTCGTCAAAGGCACTTAGGTGTCAATTCTTTTGAAATCAGTTTTTCATCTAGAGGGGAAGACCTCAGTGTCGTTGTTCATTTTTTAGCGTTAAGAGTTAAGTGGTTCATAAGATTCGTTCAAAGGACGGCAGTTGTCGTTGACAAGAAAAATAAAATTAAAAGTACGTATTGCCCTATGGAAGTAAGTCTTACTTTGTCCAAAAAAAAGTTACGAGAATACTCCAACATATTTTCCTTTCACTTTCCGCCCGTTTAAGGACGATTGGCTTCGATACATCAATCGTTTTAGTTGTAATACGTTTAGCACAAATTCATAACATTTCTTTCTTTTCACTCAAAGAAGTGGACGATTGCTCACGGTAAAGCTGGTTACACACCCTGTTGATTATCGGTTCCATTTCCTTGGCTCAAAAATCCCAAGCACTAGATCTGTGAAGTCAATAAATCAAAAGCTTTAGAAATTGGTAAAAACCAATAATAAGGGGGGGGGGAGCAGCGCTCATTTTACTTACTTCATACTCAATCGATCTCCACTTATCCCCATGTAAGGGATTTGCAAAATTGTTGGGCTCGTGTCTATAACTCTAGCGAGAACACCATCCATGTACTTCCGGATCTCCTTGTTTACTTCTGTCTCTTCGTCCAATTTCGCCTGCAGTCCTTCAACCATCTCGATCAACTCCTGTAACGCAAAAGTGATGTGAATGACGTCTAAGAATATTTCCCAACTCGAATGCTCGATTCCATTATATTTCTGCTAGAAGTCTCACCTCTCTTGACTTCCCTTCGAATTTTTGCAGTGTTTCTCGGGGGAGACGATTGACAAGGACTGACTGTGTCTCTGTTTGTCGAATGGGATTGGTGACACCAACAGGGCTGCCTTTCTGATTTAAATTGCCAAATCCATCCTCAGTCCCCTCTAAAAATACCAAAAACCAAAAATCCATTAAGAATTTACCACCCATTAGGAATGAAAGGTCGAAAGATCGAGTTACTTGATTTGGGAGTAGAAGAAAAGAAAGATGCGAGAGTGCTCGTTTTGGCTTTATCCTTCTTCTTTTTATCATCCCTGGAAAGATCTTCGCAGGATGTACTTCTAAGCTTGGATTCAACCTTAAGCACCCCTTGAACCTGACGAGGCAATGGGACTGGGACTGGTTCCTTTACCGGTGGTGTTACCAAGTCCACCTGCGAAAATATTACGTCAAATGAAGTACAAAATGAAATGAGAAGTTTGCTTCCACCAACTTACATGGTTAGATTTATTTTCCAACTTTGGAGTTATGATGACTGGATTTTGTTGTGAACTATTCACTCTGGGTGGAGGAGGGAATCCTACTGGGTCCTTGGCTGGGGATGATGACAACGTTGGAGTTGCTGGAAAGAAGTTAAAACAAAAGTTTACTCTGGACTTATAAGTTTCCCGGATTGGGAGACTAGAATCAATTTACCTTTTTCATTAAAAGCCTGTCCCTGTCGTCCAAACAGTTTCGACTCCCATTCATCAATAGGGTTTGGTTCCTTCACACTTCCAAATGAAGCCTTAGGTTCCTCCATCGCTGGTGGAGGCAGTTGCGGGGCCTTTAAAGTGCGAGGGGGTGGGGTCGCGTAGGTCCTCCTCAGGAATTCTCCTCCCCCAAGATTTTCAAGTGATCCATCTCTTGGGGTCGACACGGCCCCGTGGGACACACTCAAAGAACTATGGCTGCTTTTGTGAGAAAGCTCATCAAACTACAAGGACAAATTGCAGTTTAAATTTTTAGCATAATTAAGCCTCACTTATATGGTTTCTCCATCATAGGAACTTCAGACACTTACTCTAAAGTCATCTTCTTCATCACTGATGACACCAGGATCGGCTTCGGCTTCGTGTCGATGTTTAAACCCCGTGCTACCGTACTGTTCTGGAATTGTTCCAAAATCCTCATCTTTAACTTTCTTCTTTCGTCCTGGGAGTGTCGAGACTTTGTTCCCTACTGCTTTTGCAAGTTTCTTCAGTCCCTTCTTCTCCTTTCCCAAACTCAATAAGCTTCCACCTAGAAAATTATCAAAGAAGCTGAGTATTAATTTTAGCCAAGACTAGTTCATGATTGATAATCTTCATGTCTGTTGTTGCCTACCGACAAAGTGCCCAAAGGAAGACTTATGACTTTCTCTTTTACTCAACTCGCTCAGGCTCCCGACATTAATTGCACTCGGTTTGAATACGAAGGCAGTTTTGACTTCAAGCTCTCCTCGTTTCTTGTTATTATCCTTTCCCAATTTATTCTTGAGAGAGTAGATTCTCGTGAAGGCCGACTGCGATTGAGACACATCAAAGTCTGACAACGGAATCCGAACGGTGCCCAAGAAGTCATCGTTAATAAAATTTCGATGCAGCGCTGTCAAGACAATCTCAGCCGAGTTCCCCTGCTTTGGTATTGACCTGCCAATCATTTATCATCATTACAGTTAACAACAGTTAGTCCATTCACGCAATACAAAGGCGCAATGAAAATGAATTCTTACAATTCACACTCTTCGTTCCATTGGATAGGACCTGCGGATTTATCCTTGACTGAAGTTTGATAACGTTCCTTCCCAAGTCCAATTGTCACAAACGCATCATTTGTTCCTAAACATATTAGTGTTAGTTTAGGAAATGAAACTAAATGATTGGTAACTATGGGTCAAGGCTTAATGAAATTGGAATTTGAAAGTAGAAGAATTGTCGTACCATTTTTACCCTTATACAGTAGGTTCGTGGCTCGTACAACTGAAATAAAAGTACAGAATTAGATTCAGATTCAAAAGCTGAGCCCAGCAACATCTATGACTAGAGTACTAAATAATATGATCACACTATAATATCTAAGATCTCGGCCTAATACTTATTGTATCTTACCCGTTACTTGGACATGTGTTGGTGTCCACATGTTCGTGTTGAGTAATCAATTAAGCAATTGAATGAAGATGACACCTGTATCTGTAAAATCAAGGAAACCAGTTGGTTTGAAAATTGAAAGTGAAAATTCAGGAAAAACCTTTTGTCTTCTTCACCAATTAATTCCTGTTTAGTCTAACTTAATAATGTAATAAGTGGGGAAATGAGTAATCAAGTGATCATCAACTGATCGCAGTGAGTGAACAATACCTATTTATTTGATAAAAAATCAGAGTCAGTCAGCTCAACACCACCACCCACCCGCAGAATGAAAGGAAACAAACCACAACCCAAGTAAATTCTACAATATAAAATTGCAAGACGTTATAGTGGCGGTGGCGGTGCGGTGGTAGTTGTGGTTGATCTGGGTTTCGGGCTGTCTTAAAGACATATTATTGACATCCTTCGTCCGCCAGCGGGGAGAACGCTCAAAGGTCAAAGGTTAATGAACAGAGCTCACCCGTGTGTATCTTATCTTTACACGAGACTAATGAGCACGTCAGAAGAAAGCTCGACCCCTGACCTTTCACAATGAGTCCGTCAGCACATGTGTCTCGACCCCAGTCGGTCTCTAGTCAACTGTAAGTTACCCTAATTTTGATACGTCTGACGGATTTCAGGGTGAAAGGTCATACGTAATTCTCCCGTGCTAGGACGGGCTCGTTAGGCTTTACTATAAAAATCAGTATGAGTAAAGAGTAGAGAAACCCAAAGGTGTGCTTTGAATTCCAAGTTAGGGGGTTTGACCATGAGAGCTTTGAGACATAGGCAATTGAATTTACAGTTGAAGACGAGATCCCATGTTGCTTCCTTCAATTACATTCACATAACAAACAGTAAGGAATCTCGGAAGCTGGAAGGCTGGAAGCCGGAAGGGAAGGGAAGGGTTGGCTCGGAAGGCGAATCATCCTCGTTCTAACGCAAAAGCAAAGCAAATTGGTCAAAAATATAAATATTTCTCCTGTAATTTGACGACACCATGATTATTAATCTCAGCCTGAATTGAAAAATAAAAAAAAATGATGATTTACAACATCCCATTTATTTAAACATAAATTGAATAAGCAAGTCGTCTAATTGTAGTATTCCTTTTAGTCTTAGTGAATAGAAGACAGTAGTAGAGCAGGTATTCGTAAATAATATGCCGCCTTCTGTAATGCTAAATCAGTTACGCTCAGCATCATTTCCTTCTTCCTGTTGTTTGTTTCGTCAAACGATAACGATATCTGACGACCACAGTAAGTTCATATGCTCGCATAGACTAAATGCCTATGAGATGCGTAGATTCTAAATTAAGCATTCTCACTTACTCATCATCGTCGTCAGTTTCACCAATGCAATCAGTTTACTGATTATTTTATTGAAAAACTCAGTCTGATAAAGGTGAAACTGTAAGGTTTTGTTTTAGTTTAACTAAATAAGTCGAAACGGGAAGAGGAAATTGACAAAATCTCCAATTTCCAAAAAAAAGTAACTGGTTTGCTAAGTTTACAATAATCTGAATAGAAAGGAACCCTATGGTTCCGAGAAGGCTAACTCTGGTCATCCAATTCTCGGTACCTTGCTATGGTAAGGTGTCTCGCTTTGGAATATCTGTCCGATGAGGAGGGAATAGCTGTCACGTGGCTCAATGGAGCCCCAAGCCCAGCGTTGGCTACTCTCATCTCCGTCTAAAAAAAGTTATTAAAGATCATTTTATGAAAATATCAATTCAACTTGTACAATTGTTTTGTTGGGCTTGAATACATGAATAATGTCAGTTCTTCCAGTTTCATTCTTTCCAAGTCCCTTTCCACTTTTCCAACCCATCTTTTCTAATAGTCGAGCTCCAACATTGTCTTCCTTGATCCCGCGGGCAGTTGATTCTTCCAAAAACGTTTGATCATTGGCTGTCCTTGCCACAATGTAAGATTCCTGTAAAAATTAATCCAACACCAGAATTGTACTGGAAGCTTGAAAGTGAGAACGAATGCTAAGGAACCTTCGGGAAAATGAGATTTACCTTGAGTGAATTCATAGGTTCTGTAGCTTCAATCCCAAAATGGTTCCTCCTCTCCTTGGCTCTGTCACGGTAAGTAGATGAGGAAGCAGAAGCCGGAATTGACTCGACCTTACTTTTATTGCTTTGGAGGAGAGCTGCCAGATTCGTCTGGTGAAGGCTAGAAATTTGTGTGTGCCTGCACAAAAATTATTTGTTAATTTCCATCAACTTCAACACTTCAGCATTACGCAGACTTACTTTAACAAAATATCATAACTTTGAAACTGGCGTTTGCATAAAGTGCATGCCAACTTTTCCAAATCCATGAAGGTCTCCAAATTATCACTCGGGGCGTTAACCTCCTCTTCGCTCTCACTATCTTCTATCTTCTGAATTGGGTCCAAAATCCACGTCCCCAGGGTCGCTGCGCGTGACCTTGCCTGAGAAAATTTTGGTTCAGGATGTCTCTCCTTTTTCTCTGTCCTCGGTCGTGTTTGTTGGACCACACGCTCTGGACTCTCCGGCTTGACATTATTCTTCAGATTTTTCTTGTCGTTGAATTTAATTGCTTGTTTCAATGTATCCTGCAGAAAAAATAAATAAATCCATTTCGATTTTCCATTCGAACTAGTTGAGTCAGCGGTAAGTTGCTTCCAAATACAATACGCTCACCTTTAGCACACTTTGGGAGACACTGATCTTGATTGGCTTTGACTTTTGAGCACTATCAGAAGACGATTGCTCGGAATTAAGCTTACTGGGCACAGCTACATATTTCCGTTTCTGCGCATCCCAAGAAAGATATTCCTTGCTCTCAGAGTCATAAAAATTGCGAGCACTTCCATCATAGTAAAGTAGAGTCAAGGGGTCGTAGTAGAAGGCAGTGGATTCATCGAATTGAAGTCTCCCCATGTCAGGTGATGCGGCTGGAAATACAAATAAATGAATTAACGTCAGGCCCAATGAGTGAAATGAAGGGGCAATGATAATTAAGTCGTTCCTAAATAACTTGCTTACATCTGTTTGGTCGGGTTGTATTCCCAGCGTCCCGGAACGCTGATGTGGGCGGTGCGATAATGTCCTAAAATATTTCATATTTAGTTATATTAAGACACAATGTATATGACGGAATAGATGGAGATCCCCTTACGGCTGATTGAACCGGTCCTCCGTTTATCCCCCCATTCCCTGCCTTCGTCAGCTTTTCTCCCTAGAGTTGTGAAATAAACTTATAATTCTGCGCAATTAAATTGGGATCCAAATTACCTTGGAGTGCTGATTTTTATAGTAGTCTGTATAATAAGCCAAGTAGGATTCTTTCTCTTTTGGATTTTTAGCATACAACGAAGCACTGTACTCCGCCAATTGTTGGATCTCCAACTATAGTTTTAAAAGATTCAAAATCGGGTTATAATCACATTCGAATTTCATTCAGGTGCATAGCAAGTAACCAGTAGGTGCAAAACTGTACCTCTGGCGTCGCCTTGTTGGGGGTAGGGGTGGAAGACATTGACCATTGAGCGGCAGCAAGTGCAGCTGCTGCAGCACTGTTCATAGCTACTGCTTGTGTAGGAGGCTTACAGTAAGCCACGCTCGCTAATTCCCGGTCACAAAATCAATAATTTTGCTATAAAATCATAGTAGCAACTCATTCATACTAGGAAGTTACTCACAAATTCTGTCATCAACGTTCAACGGATTTTGCGTCAGGCAATCGTACAAGCGTACGGCGTCAGATACAGAGTTGGTTTCCACAAAGCAAACCCCCCTGGACAAATTTGTTCCACTTTCCCTGGAGATCTTGACACTTTTTGTAGGAATGCTTCCCAAATCACTTCGAAGTTCAAATGCTTGCAGAATACTGTCCTCTGTGGTCAGCATGTCCAGATTTTTTAATAGAACTGCTAAAAATCAAATGCTCAACTCAATAAATCGGAATCTAACCATAACCCTAAACTCAAATTAATATTTTAAACAGCACTCACTGGTTGTAGCATATTTTGAGACTTCTTCCGTAGGCTCTTCAATCCCGTCCTCTACTTTAGAAGCCTGACATCGGTAGCAAACCTCTCGTCTTTTGAAATTATGAGCTGAACACTATCGTCAGCAAAGAAAACATTAGAACCGAACGGGAGACTGGAAAACTAACAACCTCAAATCCAAAGTTGAATTGCTTTCGTAATTTACCTTTGCACAAAACCAGTCCCTTGGAGGAGTCCCCATCCCTAGCTCCATCATCCTATTTTTCTCCGTACTATAAATCATATTTGCTCCATACTGCTCATGGTAAATAACATGTCCCTGGAAATTGAAAAAAAAGGTTCAAATTCAAACTCTAATTCAAAGACACAATCAACGCGTATTAAGCTTACCTTTCTCAGTTCCATGTACTTCGAAGCATCTGAAATATCATGGAACTCCACAAATGCAAATCCACGAGATACACCTGAGGAGAACATAAATAGGTTTCGATAACAGTTTGGACACAATTAAATTAGAAGTTTACCAGTGTCCCGATAACGAATCAAACGAATATCCTTGACGGAAACTCCACACTGCATAATATCAAGGCTTATCTAAACAATAAATATAAGAATAGTATGCATTAAATAAAACAGAGATGAAATAAATACGTGTCTTTACATCATTCTCTTTGATGTGAGTAGGGAATCCTCGGATCATAATTGTACTACTGGCAGTTTGGTTTCGGTAGGTGTCATCCTCGTTCCTACCCCTTCGGGGCATACATCGCTCATTATCACTGCTCATCCATTGAATTTAAAGCAATTATTATAACACACCTCACAAGTCTGGAAGAATCGGTATAATTTCGTTAGTATTTGTGAGCTAACCTGTAGCCGTCCCGGCTTCGGCTTGACCCACTGTAACTCCGACTCCGGTGACGCCGTTGATATCGGCGACGCGATCTAGATCTAGATCTTGACCTGGATCTCGAAGAGGCCAATGATGAGGAAGACGATGCTCGGTGAGTCCTTTTCTTGTTCTTCTTCTTGGACTTACGACGGGACTTTTTCCGATCATGATGCTGGTGGTGGTTAGAATGCCGCCCAGTCCTTTCCCTAGTTATTAGTAAGGATACAGGATATGAGTATCAACCTAAGTGCTGAGTGACCAGGGTCAATATGTGATGCCGATGGTGAAGATTATTGTGATTTTTCCACCAGGTCTTGTGAGTCAGACCGGATAACGCTACCTATCTGCTCGACCATCGTCCGAATTCATCACACGTCGTCTTCCGCTTGATGCGGTTTCGAATTCGGTGGCTTCAACAGGCGTTTTCTGGCTGTCACCGTACAGTTGTCCGGTGGACATATTAGAATTCACGTCATCCGAGTATTCTCCTTCACTCCAGTGACGTGATCCCTGGCGCTGTTGATTGTTGGAATAAGACACGAAGTCGCGTTGCGGTGTTACAGAGCGGCTACCACCACCATCACCTCGACCAAATGGAACGTCCATCTAATAAAATAAAAATTAGAATTTGTATTGACGTGAGCGGCGAGTATTTTGTCCGTTTCAGCTTATTACGTCAACGTCGGAGTAATTTGTCATAGTAGTTAAATTTGAATCCTTTTGATGGTAGTTTTAGAATTCTGAAAACCAACTCATTTCAATTTATGCACTGTGTAAAATGAAAAGTGAAGGGAATGATGTAGAAAGCTAAAGCCTGTTGTTTAAATCTGTATTCAGTTATTATGAGTGAAAAAGTAAAATATAAAATGACCAAAAAAAGAATACGACCCACGATCACTATTCACTAACTGTTGATTACCTTGTGTCGCCTTTACTCACTGATTGATTTAGGTTCGGTTTAATGGACTTTGTTACTGATGATAATTATGGATTCACTTCAATTCAAAGCTGGATTCTGGAATGAGCCAACCCAACGCAGTAGTAGTGCAGTGCCCTTTTTGAGTAAACCCGGTATGGGAAAGCTACCAACACCTCATAACTCACCAATGCCCCAGAGATGGGCAATATTTGCTGTATCGAATCGAAATCGATATCAATTAAATTAAATTAGTTTACTTATATTTTGGAAAAAAGGCCAACGTATTGTTTTGCATGATGAGGATACAGGCTGACGCCTGTATTGGCATTTCTGAAGATCTTATTAATCTTAACACTATTTTTAATTTACTTATTCTTGTATAACAATTAAAACAAAAATTATTGCATTATTCCTGTAATTCTCTAAACTGGCCTCCGTTGCCTTCCTTTCATTTCCTCAGTTCGCTTAGTACCTAAAAATTTGATATTTTAGTGTACCGTTATGAAAAAAGTAGACGTCAACGGATACGGATGCAATGCAACCAATTAAATTAAGAGTTCGCGAATCATAAGCACGCACACAATTAATTGTGCACACACCCCATGCTTTCATAACCGTCTGTTTATATTTCGACACCGAAAACGCACATATAAACTTGCGCTAAGAACTTATTGAGTTTAGCAGCATCCAAAGCGTTGTAGTCAATTCAGTTCACGTAATCACGTTTAACCTTGACCTTAACCCTCCTTGTCTTTTTTGTTAACTTTGTTTATTCTCTGGCGTCACCCACAATTTTAACATCCAATTGCAGTGCAATTGAACTGGAGCGGAATTACCCAATTATTCCAGCAGCTCGTATGTTCCGTTGTCAGTGGCGCGTAATAGACAAGTACCAGAAAGAAACCAGAAGAGTAGAACAGTACTTGACTTTTTCCGTCTGTCTGTTGTGTCTGTCTTGTGTTTTGAAGCTTATCCTTTGTCCTTTATCTTTCTTCCTTATCCTTTGGTGGTACTCATGGCCATGCATGCCATGATAAAAGTAAGGTGAGCGAGATTTGTAGGAAGGAAGGAGCTCACTTTCTCCTCAAAAACGAAAGAAAAATTTTTTAGATAAAAACAAAGGAAGTGAGAAGTTTGAAGTTGAAGTGGAGTAGTCGAAGACTGACTGGGTGGGATGGAAAAGTGCTCCAATTCATAATCTTTTAAGGTAAGTTCTAACAGGGTCTAACTTAGTTCAAGATTTATGCTATCAACAGTCAAGTCTAAGGACTTGCTGTACAGCTACTACACTTTTGGAATAATTTCTCTATGAGGAGAGCTATTTTCATATTATTCTTACTGTGTTAAATTGTTCCAATTATAGCCTACAGCCCAATGTCATTACGCCGTCATCCGTCGTCATCTTCGCAACTAGAGGGTGAGAATATACTCCCTTGGGAAAGATTCAGGGACTGGGTTCATTGCCTGGCTGTAGTGACGTTTGATCTTGAACTTGGTCAGACATTGGAGGTGAGTAACGAAATTGTTACCTAAACCAAAGCCACTACGGACAGGTTACAGAGGTTGTTGCTAACTTTCCATTTTATCAATCCCTAGACTGTGTATCCGCATCATGTGAAGCTATCTGAAGAGGAGAAGAGCAACATTTGCTACCTTTCATTTCCAGACTCAAATTCAGGATGCATGGGAGACACACAATTTCATTTTCGCATTAGGCATTCATCGACGAAAAAGGATAAACTGCTGCAAGGTGCTGAGAATGAGTATAATTCCCAGTGCCCGCCTGCCCTTCAGACGGACCCAATGTTTATGAACGGTTATGTCTATTTTCGTCAAGTGAAGGATCCATCCTTACGTCGAGGATACTTTCAAAAGGTAAAATAAAATGGACCCAAATTCCAAGTATAAGGTTGAATGTTGAAGGGTTGTTTTCTTTTTTAAATTGTTTTTCAGTCGGTGGTAATTCTGAGCAAGTTCTCATTCGGGAATCTCTTTCATCCTATTCTAAGTCTCCTTGCTCCTCGATTCTTTAAAGTTGGCCTACTTAGTATTGAATTAGCCTTTAGTGATATATCTCAATGGCCAGCCCCCATTCCTGGTGAATCGCTGAAGCTTCATTTCCTTGGGTCGGATTTTGAGGTATAATTTTCAACTCGACATTAGCACTTAACTCTATAAAAACCAAGTTCATTACCTTTTATATGTGTGGTTGACAGATTGCGATTCCTACAGCTACTTATGGGCGCGTGGGTGGCTCCCCTATTAAAGGCCCACAGGTCCAGCACAGTCCAGCCTTGCCAACGTCTCCGGTTGTGATAGCCGTCCATGAGGTCAACTTATTCCAATGTCTGAAGCCAATTATTTCTCACCTCCATCTCCTTTGGGAATTAGTACTCACTACTGAGCCCATTGTTGTGATGGCACCAGTACCTGATTTCTCTGCAAATACCGTAAACGCACTCATTCAGTACGTCGGATTGTTCAGAATACCAGTTTTTCACTCGTCATGAATTAACTAAGCTTTTATCTTTCAGAATGATATATCCGTTAAGATTTGCTGCCGATTTTCGCCCATATTTTACTATTCATGACACCGACTTCAAAGAGTACACGATGAAATCAGCTCCTCCTCCTCCCGTGATATTAGGAGTCACAAATCCATTCTTTGCAAAAACCTTGCAGCACTGGCCGCACATTGTTCGCATAGGGAGTAGCACGGGTAAAACCAGCATTGCAAAATACTGAATTTGAACAACCTAAGAAATTTGAACTTGAATGCAGGGGCCTTTGTTGGGAAACAGAAAAAGAACGCCAAGCTTTTGGATTCTCAACCCGGAGTTTTTACAAATTACAGGTGAGAGGACGGATTTGTTGAACGTTTACTAATTATATTGACCCGTTAAATTCAAAGAATGAAATACAAACGGAATGGATTATTTATTATTGTTATTGCAGACCATTTCTACAAAAGGATAAGTTATTACTAAAGAAAATTCTGGCGGGCATGCAGTCACATCGTCCTGACGAGGTTCAGAATATTATACTCCGACGACATATCCAGGAGTTAACCGCAAGTTTTATGATTCCCTTGGAACGATACATTGCGAGTCTCATGCCGTTGCAGCGCGACGTCAACCCTTGCAAGGTATGTACCGAGTGGCTTTCCGAATTTGATAGCTACTAGTGTGGATATTCATAGCGTGGGATATTGAATCGTTTCTTCTAGGCGCCTCCAGAACCTCGACCTTTCAATCCAGAAGATTTCTTGGGGACGCTAGAAAAATGGGGACCACAGCTAACATCAGGCGTGAAAGGTGATTGGTCGGGTCTTTACAAGAAGTTCTTCCGTTCGCTCAACTTCCTAGAATGGTACAATTTGAGATACAAGGAAGCGAAGGAAAAGCTTGAGCTATTGCATCTTGAGCTCATATCCGATACGGTAAGACACATTTATTCGCACCCCATATAACGACCGATGGTAGGATCCGAGACCGTTGAATTTGTTTCCAAGGGATTGGCGAGAGCTCAGCATCTTTCATTCCTTGTGTTTCTTTACACCCTAGGATATTAGGAGCTGGGTAGTTGGAAGGACCGAAGTTCAGGCGGTGGACATCGTGCTAAAACTTAGGGCCCAAATGTCGCGACCTAACTTGCCCATCAGCTCTATCGTCCGGGAGAAGCTTCAGAAGCAAGTGGTAACGATCCTAAGTACGCTTCCGGATGACATGCAGTCTGTACTCTTGGCTCATACGAATCCATTCTCTGACGCTTAAGCCCTTACGCTCACTGGATAAGAGTTATTTTAATTTTGTAAATTCAATTTTAAACAACTTTTACGGTAACGGCGCTGTCGCTTTTGTATTTTGTATATCTACGGTATTACTCATTTTGTGATTTTAGCATTTGAATATTAAAGTCGCCAACAGGAAATACTCAAATCATTTTGTTGAGCTGACCCACGGCAAACTAGGATATGATATGGCAGAGTATTACGCCAAAATAGGGTGAGACCGCAGAGGGAGCCAGCGTACTA
>JAQIWD010000687.1:0-17955 GCA_034694825.1 Anurida granaria
ATTTCGTTAATCGAATTCCTATTATTAAATTCCCTATGTCTTTCAGTCAGTCAGGCGCGTGGGAAAGAGTGTAAGAGTCAATACACTCTTTTGGGAATAAAATTATGCGCAAAAATTCAAAAAGAGCACGCTGCTATTAGCGATTTATTTTTCCGAAGGGCAAATTAATCGCTAGGTTCAAAATATTTTCAATTATTTTATTATATTTCACCAAATATTACAGTTTAATTTTGCAATTGTTCGACTTCCAATTTTATGAATAGTTTTGCTTAGCTTTTAATTATTATAAGCGAATTCCAAGCCTGGGGTAAAACGTCTTAACACACCAGATCCTTGGACTCAAAAATTCCTAGGTGCAGAACATCCCTGGCTGGCACCCTTGACACGGAGCACGGAACGCACAAAAAAACGGAGAACAGCATGGGGATTTTGGCCCACAAGCAGCACCGGAATCCTTACAAACTGGCGGCGGTCCTTTCTCCGGAATACAGTAACCACCGGCACATTCCTTGCTGCAACAGTCCTCTTTGACACGACAGCGGAATCCTTTTTCTTGACAGTTGACCTCGTATGGAGTATTGCACCACCTGACGTCACATGTCAACCCACGACAGCAATCCGACCCACTCGCGCACCCTTCACCCTTTTTCAAGCAGACATTTGTGTCAGTCCCTTGTGGAATGCAGACTCCACCCTCGCAGACGCGTCCATCGCAGCACTCCGTATGTGTCATACAATTATGGCCGACATCCACACAACTGCCGAAAGCATATTGACAGAATGAATTTTGGCAGGTGTATTTTCGGTTGGCACAACAGCGGGCGTCGGAAGTGCAAGCCCCGCCGTGCGTTTCACATTTGGGTTTGCAGATATCATCTACACAGTCGTAGTTGTCACCACAGCAGCCGTTGGTACGAGTGCAGACTTTTCCAGGTTGGGCACATTGTTGGGTTGGATCCGGTTTGCAGAAGCCATTGATACATGCGTACTTTGGGTCACAGCAACCTTTCACGGCCAAACATTTCTTCTCCGCTGGTTGACATTCTTTCGAGGGATCCGACACGCATGCGCCATTCTCACACATAAAATTGGAGTCACAGCAACCGCCTTTCGCAGTACATGGATTCCCAGAAACCGCACAGTTCTTATCAGGATCCGGTTTGCAGAAACCATTAATGCAAGCTTGTCTTGGATCGCAGCAGCCAGGAATCGCGACGCACTTCTTATCAGCGCCTTGACATTCTTTTGTAGGATCGGATACGCAGGCGCCGTTCTCACACATTAAGTAACGATTACAGCAACCCCCTTTCGGATGACATGGATTCCCAGTGATTGCACAGTTCTTCTCGGGATCTGGTTTGCAGTAGCCGTTGACGCAGGCCAGCTTTGGATCGCAGCAGCCTGGATTTGCGACGCACTTCTTATCCGCACCCTGACATTCCTTTGATGGGTCTGGAACGCAGACGGTATTCTCACACATGGCATTTTTGTTACAGCAGCCGACTTGTGAATTACATGTTCCTCCATTTTCTGCACAGTTTAGCTGAGGATCCGGGTTGCAGATTCCGTTGATGCAAGCTTGCTTTGGGTCACAGCAGCCTGGAGTTGGGAAACATTTCTTGCCGGGCTCTTGGCATTCTTTTGAAGGGTCGGACACGCAGGCCCCGTTTTCGCACATTAAATTACGATTACAGCAGCCCCCCTTTGGAATACATGGAGTCCCTGTCATGGCGCAATTTTTGTCAGGATCCGGTTTACAGAAGCCGTTGACACAAGCAAGGTTCGGGTCGCAGCAGCCAGGAGTAGCGACACATTTTTTGTCGGGTCCCTGGCATTCCTTTGTAGGGTCCGAAACACACAAACAGTTCTCACACATGAAATACTTGTTACAGCAACCCCCTTTAGTATTACAGGATTTCCCGTCTTGAGCGCAGACTTCCTTTGGGTCAGGTTTGCAGATGCCGTTGATGCAAGCTTGCTTGGGGTCACAGCAACCTGGACCAGGAAAGGCGACACATTTCTTATCAGCATGTTGACATTCCTTTGAAGGATCAGTGACACAGAGACCGTCCTCGCACATGAAATTTTGGTCACAACATCCACCCTTTGAATTGCACACTTTTCCGTTTTCTGCGCAGTTTTTCTCAGGATCCGGTTTGCAGTAGCCATTAATGCAAGCCTGTTTTGGCTCGCAGCAACCAGGAATGGCGAAGCATTTCTTATCAGTCCCTTGGCATTCTTTTGATGGGTCAGACACGCATGCGCCGTTTTCGCACATGAAATTTGTATTACAGCAACCTCCTTTTGGATTACATGGGGTCCCGGTGACGGCACAGTTTTTCTCAGGATCTGGTCTACAGAGGCCGTTGATGCAGGCTTGCTTTGTATCGCAGCAACCAGGAGTGCTGAAGCATTTTTTATCAGCTTGTTGGCATTCCTTTGAGGGGTCCGAAATGCAGATGCTATTTTCACACATAAAATTCACATCACAACAGCCGGCCATGAGGTTACACAATTTCCCATTCTCAGCGCACTGCTTATTTGGATCTGGCTTGCAGAGACCGTTGATACAAGCCAGGTTTGGGTTGCAGCAGCCCGGAGTAGGGAAGCATTTCTTATCAACAGGTTGACATTCCTTTGAAGGGTCCGACATGCAGACGCCGTTCTCGCACATGAAATTTCTATCACAGCAACCTCCTCCTATAGTACAAAACTTTCCGTTTTCTCCGCACAGTTGCTGAGGGTCTGGCTGACATTTACTGTTGATGCAAATATTTTTTGGGTTACAGCATGCAGGAGCGATAATTCCTTCAGGATGACACGCTTTACCAGTTCCTGCGCACGCCTGCTGTGGTAAGTTTGGAATAGTAGTTGTAGCACAGCGCCCACATATTTTGCAAAATGTAACTATATTTAAGACTTACTTCCTCGTAGCACAGTTGACGATCGCCGCATTTGAGGCATCCGCAGCACTTATTAGTAGCGCAAGATTCTCCAGACAAACTGCAAACCTGAAATTTCAAGGATTGTATCAGCTCAAAGAATGTTTCAAAATGTCAAGATATTCATTTCCTTCAACTTACGTTTCGGGTGTAAAGTTTCCACCACTGTTGAGGACACGAGGCAAGGGACTGACAGTCAGTCTGGATCATGAATTCCCCTCCCATTTCCGCACTTAAACATTTCCCGCTCTGTGCATTCTGTAGTTGGAAATTTCCGCTCTAGGCAAAAAGAAAGGAAGAATTTAAATCGTGTTCTCCTGAAACTTTTCATTTCAAACCCGAGTTAGCCATACCAAGTCCCCGTTAATGATCCTCCAATTTTGATACGTAACAGCTTGACAGTGGTCTTGGAGGACTGGAACAGAGTTGGCATTGGAGCCCCTTCGGATGGTCAGACAAAACGCGTTGAGTTGGATGACGATGGGCCCGGGGTTTTTGGCGTAATCTTTCCATTCTTTAATGTTCAAAACCTCATGCACGTCCTCAGGATCACAAGTTTTCAAATTCAATCCTCCCCCAGGGGTTACCCAAGTTTCGTCTTTTGTCCGGAGGCAAGTTTCGTGTTTCACATTCTGAAGAATATCAGTTGACTGGAATTTATAAACATGAGTTATGGATTACATTGAATTGAGGGATCATAATGTAAATGGTTATTAAGATCCTGTCTCACTTCAGGTTCTGACGGCGGCGGGGGTAAGACAACATTCCAATATTGATGTGGACAGCTTCCAATCCCACAGCAGTCATATTGGTCAATGTATTCGCCACCCTTCTCTGCCGTGAGGCATCTCCCAGTAATTGCGTTTTGAAGTTGGAATGTCCCGCCCTAGAAGATTTCATTAAATGTAAAATAAATATAAAAAAAAGTTTCCTTTCTTATTGTTTTTTCGTTTCTTCATTAAAATCTCCTGGGTCTTTTTTCATAAAGGACAAAAATTGACGGCATTAATGAACAAACTTGCTAATGCGGTATTAGCAAGCGTTGAGCAGAAACAGAACCAGAAATGTAGAACCGAGGTAGGGAACGACCCCCACATCCCACTGCCTTGCCGGGGCAATTGCTCCACTGAGCTACACGGTCTGATGATTGGTTCTGTCCTTCTTCTACCTCCATTTATCCTGGAGAAAGGCGCTGGAGAAGACAGAGCATTTTCTCCAATTAACGCGTTTCATAGAATTGGAAGGCAAATATTAGCGATATGGAACTTGCTTTAGGTTAGAGGACTTGTACAAGGTTGGCATTTGCGCAAAAAATGTCAAGTCTGTTTTTATCAAGTGCTCGCTCCAGCGTAAAATTACTTTGAATAAAAATTTTTTTCTACAGCGGGAGATTTAAACGTAGGAAAAGGAACTGAAGATGCTTGAGCTTATCCACTTACGTATTCTCCATTAATAATCTTCCAGCGTTGCAGCTGGGCGGCGTTGCAGGTGTCTTGTAGTACGAGGACGCCGTTGCCAGTCCCACCATCCAGAGTTAGACAAAGGGAACTCAGCTCAAACCGGAGCGTGCCTGGAATTTTTCCGTAGTCCTGTGCCACGTCAAAAAAAGTTAAAAAACTCATTTCAAATTTTTAACATAGTGGACTTCTTGGATAGAGCCAAAGTTAAAACATTTTGTGGTGGATTTCAGTAAGCTGGCCACCAGTCGAACGTGATTCCCGACTTACACTCCATTCTCGCACGTTGAGTGAGACGCTTTTGTCATTCTTGTCACACGCTTTCAGGTCCAATTCCCCACGCGGAGCAGCGTTTTCATTCTTGATGTGAAGACATGTGTCATGTTTCTCATTCCGCAAGAGCCCGGAGTTGAACTTGAAAAGAAAAACAAGTTAATCCATGAAATACGAACTAAAGGGGAATTCTGATAAATTTAGAATTGATTGGTTACTGAGCGTGTAAGCATCCTGCGCTCGGCCTTCAAACCAGCGAAATCTCGTGCCCCTCCCATCAACCTTCTGAATGGAACTAGAGGTTCTGAAAAGAAATCAAAACGACATTTCAAAATAGTGCGTAAGATTGACACATATAAATATAAATGTCCAATAATAAAATATAATTAAAAAGAAATAAAAATAAAAATAATAAATATAATAAAAAATATAATAATAATAAAATAAATGTTCAGTATGTAGGTTTTTCTATTTTCATTTCAATTGATCCCTTTTAATTCGAACACATTTTTTTAAATTTTCAAAGTAATCGAGCTTTCAGAAAAGTCGCACGAGGAAATTGTGATCAAAACTCTATTTAAAAGATTTGTATTGAAAAAAAACTAAAGAATCCGTGCAATTTCATTCAGTTATTTATTGATTCATTCCATATTAACATATGCGACAACCATAATAAATTTTCTTGACATGCGCGATAATCCGAGACTAGGAAAGAAGCAACGGTTCGTAAAAAATTCATAATGGGCGCGCAAACTCAATACTTACGTGTTGATTCATTCAAAATTTGAACAGAAATGCGTTGTATGAGCGTGGGGCCTTTCTTCTGGATTCTTATCCCATGTCTCATCATCAATT
The DNA here is from genome assembly GCA_034694825.1 of Anurida granaria. Classification (NCBI taxonomy): domain Eukaryota; kingdom Metazoa; phylum Arthropoda; class Collembola; order Poduromorpha; family Neanuridae; genus Anurida; species Anurida granaria. Next base: position 5,528 of record JAQIWD010000687.1, read on the forward strand.
TTTCCCAGTCAGTAATATTTGATTCCAGGATCAGAATAAGAACGGATTCCCCGACATGGACGGGTTGCATCATCTTCATTTGACTCTGGAATTCAAGGAAAATAAATTCGGTTTCGTATTTACAGAGACTTCTAATTTCTGACATAGATTCTAATTCTTTAAAGCCAAGGTTAAAAGGATGAAACTTACACGTTGAGCTGAATTACTATTTAGGAATTGAACTTCATATAAATTTTTTGGCTTCACTTTGTACAGAATGAGGGGTCCTGGGCCTTGGTCTCTTCCAGGAGTACAATCAATGGAAGCCTCCAAAAAGAACACGGCCAAACAAATGGCAATGGCTGAAAATCTTTGTCGCATGTTTAAAAAACAGAAGGGTTTTGCAATGTTGTCCCAAGCAATATGAAATTGGAACTGAATCCACTTTCAAAATCCAGAGTTATAAAACATGGAATTTTTTTTTTCGTTTTTCTGCTAGTTGCAATTTTTGTATCCTATGTGTATCGTAGGCCAACTCAGATTAAGCTACTCCGTCGAATCCAAAATCAGAATCAATACGGAAATGAAAAATGAATGTCCCATTTAGAAAATTGCTGAAGTTACAACTCATTTGATACACGTGCGATGCTTGTCTCCTTAATTTTGTAATACAAAGTTCATAACTTTTACAGGCCACAGAATGAAGCTTCAATCTGCATAAATTGCACTACAAGGAATTTGGCTTTTTTTGCTAAGTTTGATGCAGAATTCAATGACCTCAGATAAAGATTAAGTCTAAACTCGGCCAATTCCTGACGATGAAACACAGGACAAGTTGGAAGTGAAAATGGACTCATGAACATTCAGAATATTGTCTCAGGATTTCCAAATATTTGACTCATTCGAAATTCGGCAATTTCTCCCAAAATTTAGTGAGCCTTTTTTTCAGTTTTCGATTTTCAGGCAAGCATTTAAAGGTTGTTTTTGACAATTATGGGAGCTCCGTTGGGCGTCGTAGTTGTGATTGAGAGAGCAAGAGGCTTTGTAAATTGTATGCAATTCTTATTGATTAATGAATATATCTTTATATATTATATTATACATAAAACAACTGAATAATAAAATCAAACAACTGAATAAATGACTCTCGGTACAACACATTATGATGGCAATCTCAAATGGTCTTTTCGTTTACAAAACAAGAAGCGAAGTAATACAAACTGAAAACATTTTGAAAATTAGAATAACAGAAAACCTCAAATCAATATGCAGAGAAAAGTAACTAAAATTTAATCCGGTGATTGCCTCAACTGAAGTGGTCTAGTTCAACCAAAGTCGTATTTTGACATGGATGATTGATTACTTGTCTTCCGAAATCCACAAACATTTGGGTTTTGTTCCAGGGGGTAATCTGTCGGAACTTTTTTCAGACGCTTCGTATTTCCTTTGCTAAATCTTGTTCGTTGGAAAACCTTCTCTAAATTTTCAAACTCCTCCAATCGCATGTGTCCGGAATACTGGCAAAGGATTGAAGTGTCCTGATGTTCTGCGACTGCGTAAAGAGACTTTTGAAATCCAAAGGAAGCACTCATCCTTTTATTCACTTCACCCGGCTTCAATCTCTCGTCTCCGGCTACCTGAAATCGTAATTAAATTAATTACGTTACATTAGGCGAACATTATGAATCTCCTATCTTTATTTAATTCAGGCTCATGATCTTCGGAAACTAATGGAATGAATAAAGTCAAAATAATTTTTCTCTGTGGCAAATTAAAATAGAAAAAGATACATTTTTTTAATCGTGGTAATTATTTATGAATTCGGAATTAGCAATAAAAATATTAGTTTACAGATTAGTTTTACGAATTCAGAATATCAGTTTCAATCATTCAAATTGGGATGACTGAAGTGTGTGAACAAAGGGCAAAACATACCAAGAGTTTCAAGAAAGTTTCTTGTTCCTATTTGACGCGCAAAGTTGAACAGACAGATATGGGGTCAGAGGTCAAGCAGCTTCATTTTCCTAAAGCCCTGCTGGTGCCAAACCCCCAACATCCGCAATAAGTTACGGGAGAGGCTCCTCCGGTTCAGATTTCCAGACATGGTTAACCAATGTGGTTTCCAGCCAATGCCACATTGAATTCTCTCCTTTCTCCTTTTCCCTCTTGGTAACATTCGGGTAGATAAATTCATTGGAGAATTGGTCAACTTTCCCCGTGAAGTCATCCCAAGTGATACTTTCATGTACGCAGTCGCCTCTGTGGATCCAGTCATAGCTGCATGGCATAAATCAAAAACAATCAATCAAATTGCGAATTTGGAGATTTATTTTATCCCGTGGAACTTACTAGTTGTAATGAAGGTGCTCCAAAATTAATCCAACAGGAGGTACTTCCGGGACGTTGAGTTTTGCATTTCCAAGTGCACTGTTAAGGATATTCTCGTTGACAAATTCTCGAAGTATTGCAGTAACAAGTCCAATTATTTTCTGAATTTGATGCCCCTCCAACCTTGAGCCTTTTACTTGAAGGAGCACCCACTCCAATTCATCCCTCAAGAAAGGATCACTACATACAATACTCATGATCCAGTTCTTTGGGTTCCCGGAGGACGTTGCATTCAACAAATTAAAGAAGCGGTTCTTCCTTCCAGCAAATGTTTGTATCAATTTGCGCACATGGGCGAGAACTGCTGGAGTGATCCTGTAGCTTTCTGAGACCTCACCATTCACAGCCTGTGTAACAAGGAGAAATGAGAATTAAACTTACTACGTTTCCAGTTTTGATCTATTGTATGTTATCTTACTGAGCCAAAGGCATATGTTGGCATAATGTACGTATAGGTGAGTGAATTTACGTTTCCCACAGCACTGAATGCCCTGGCAGCTCGCCTGTATCCCAAAGCCCGAATGTGAGGAGGTAGATGTCCATTCAACTTTTCAAGGTCAAACTTAAATTTGGAGGGATCGACAAATGAAATGACTTGTCTAGCTGCAGGAATCTGTGCATGAAAAAATTCGATTAATTGGCCAACTCGATAGTATGGACACAATTCTTGGATTGTCGTATGGAGTTGTGTACTTTTCTTACGTTTCCCATATGGGGCCCAAATAGCCGACCTTTTTCATTCCGATGTCGAGTTACATTTTACTAGGGCGTCAATAAGTTTCTGTTCAAGGGATCCGGGACATTCAACAATCTTCTCCCCGTTGTTTTTGTTGTACTCAATGGCATAGCTGAGGAGCAAGGCAATTTTACCCGGTCTTGTTTCTGTCATATCTGCCAGAGAGACTTGACATCTGTTTGCTTTGTTTTGCGTCGAGTTTGTTGCTGGTGTTGTTTTTGTGGAGATTCCATTGAAAGCCTCTGAGATCAGTCCAAATTTGATGAATGCGTTGCCTCCAGAACCCAGGGGTGTTGGATGACTTGAATTGGGTTGATGCGGGTAGATTCCCTCTATAAGTGCAATCTGCATCCTCTTGTAGCGATGAACCCGGGACCGATCGTTGCAACTTTTGAAGTCTCCGCCATAGGTGAATGGAAGTAGGGAACCAGCAGAGGCTTTTTTGAGGTGAATATTTGAAAATCGTTCACATCCGCTTACGACCACCGCCTCCTCCGGAAGAAGTCCAGTGATAAATAGCCGAGAAATAATTAGTTCTGGGTAAGTGAGGAATAGGAACTCTTCCCGTATTTCCCCAACTCTTGCATCTCCACAACTACAAACGGAACTGAAAAGATAGAATAAAGATTGCAGCCTTTCATTTGAGACTTTAATATGAACCAAACGAAGTTTCAAGTCTTTACCTCTGATTGCTTTCGCTGGGAGAATCTGTCTGGGCTTCAAGTAGTTTGACACCGTTGATGATCATGTCATCTGTGGCGGCAGTCCAATTTGACGGTACTTGTATCTTCCGAGTAAACATAACAGTGGACCGGTGATCTTTAAATTCAAGGTTTAAAGGAATTAAAATGGCTTAATTTTATTTAGTTTACGTTTTAAAGACGAAGTATCCGTACCTCCAAAACCGTCTAGCGTCAAGCGTTCGAAATAATGAATGATAAAACGAAGTCTCTGCACCATGTCAGGCATTTTGTGATCCTTTGGCTCACAACTGTAAAGACTGAAAACAAATCAAGGGAAGAACCTGTAAGTCACTCCACCGGAAATTGACATTTTGATGTATGGACGTTTTGAGGGGGGTAGTTGCAAACCCCCCATCGAATCACTGTGGGTTAACCTTACTCTTTGAAATTAACTGGAGCAACAGTCTCGTGCACACGTGGTGGAAATGTACAGAAAAATGCATTCGCCATTAGGGATCCAATTTCCTTTTGCGATAATGTCAACCAGAATTTTTTCTTCTGTCCCTGTTTCAAGAATCGGATTCGACGTCGCAGTATATTTGGAAGGTCCAAGCATAGTTTAACCATGAAAGGAAGAACTTCCGCAAAGAACCTATAACCCTTCGTCGCTTGGCATATTTTCTTCAATCGTATATTTGAGCACGTTGAAATACGTAGAAGAATCGGTGATGGTGTTGATCCTGTCATTCAGCTCGTTACAACTGCAAATCGGCTCAGCCAGTGTATTTTGAATAAGCTCCCAAACTTTGATTGTCTGCTCAGTTTTAACCCTCTTCGCCTAAACAAAAAAAAATACAGAAAATTCAAAATGTTACAACTTCACACATTGCTTTAACAAGTTTAAACGAGTTTACCTCAGGCTCATCTGATACGTGAGCTTTGTTGTGCCTTGAAGAAGCTTCGGATGGTTTAGTCACAATGACCACTCGCTCGTTTTGGGAACAAAAGGGCATTGGGACAAACAACATGGGATTCCAAGGGTATACGAATGGCTTGTTCGGTTGGTCATTCCCCTGAACGTTGACCTTTTTACCTCCTGATTCCTTGACCTCCGTCGTCCTTTCCTCCTTGTTCCCTTGCCCTTTCTTTTTTAATTTCATGTTCTTAAAATGCTTCTTGTTCTTATTCTTGGTCCTCGCCATTTTCGGCTGTTCAAAATAAAATTAACCACTTTTATACCTATTACGGTTTAATGACTAAGACAACCGGTTTTTATGTGAAATCTAACCTGGTGCTTCTGTCAATGTGAAATCGTATTCGTTGATTCAATTAATTGAATAGACAAAATTATTCAACAAACATTACACTTTTACTTTTGAAAATCAAATGCCAAAAAAGTAACCGATTTCAAAATCAACGGAATCCCGCTCCAATATTTTGAAAATCTTCTGAGTGGGGTAAGATGAGAATCAATGCCTTATTTGGGAAGCAAGGCGACCATTAAGTAGTTAACAAAATCGTATGCGCAAGGCGGGAAATTCAAATTCTAAAATGGTTTCCAAGAATTGCAAAGCAAATGGGTCAAAAAAATCAAGCGCAAATTCCCAAGAAAGGAAGTTGTAGTCCGCAAATGAGGGATGAACTGCGCTTGTCATTTGTTGAACACGTGAAAATACATTTTGATTTCGTCCATGGTTGTCACAATCCACTTCAAAAATCTTGACTGCTCGCATTTGTGAATCGTCATGTGTGCGACTTAGAGATTCCTAAAATTTTCATAAATACTTTCTGCTCTTTAAGCATAATGCAGGATTGATTTTGAAACAAATTGACTTGTTATTTCAATGGACGCAACATTGGGTCGAGCAGCAACATAGAATTTGCATGGCTGTTTTGGAGTCAAAATTCTAAGATTTGTATCTAATGGACTAATTTAACAACTGATTATACGATCAGAGCAGCGATAGTTTTATTGCAGAAATGTAGCAGCAGCATGCACTGAGAAACTGTAGTGAATTTTAATATTTATCTAGTTTGTGTTTGATGTGTTTGTGAGTTTTTTCAATAATTAGAATTTAAAGATTTTCTTCGTTTAAACAGGATCAAAATCTAATCTACCCGTTCAGAGCACGTTTTATCCTTAAAATTTTATTGTTTGCATTTTATACATTTTCTACTCGACGTTTTCTCTTTTTGAGTCGCCTTCGAGGTCAATCTTTTCATCGCAATCCTCTACCGGAAGTGGCTTCAATAGGATTTCTCGTTCTCCTGATCTTTTGTCGACGCCCAGTTGTACAGTTCCGAAATTTTGCGCTCGGTTGATAATGTCCTGCAAGCCATCCGCTCTGGATTTGCTGGTAGGCAGTGCATCGTCAACTGCTAATATTTCTGTTTCCGTAAATACCATTTCCAATAATTTTCGGATTCCAATCGGCCACGCCAACTATTTGAGTTAATTATTATACTTTTTAGTCAAGATATCAAAATTATTATAAAAAGAATGAAATGTCTTACTCCAACAAGGAAAAAGGAGGAGGTGCTTTGAAAGCTTCTTAGTCCCCACAAAACCAAAATACACACTATTTGAGTTGCTGTAAAAAGTGTAATTTTCCACATTTTCACGTTCGTATTCCTGTATTCCGTGTAGAAATTCCAAGGAGCGCAGAAGCCCGCCAATCTATGGAGTAGTTCCGTTTTAGCCAGTACCATCAAGCTCATGTAGGTTATTACTCCATAAAGGACAGGTCCAGGAATTGTGTTCAGAAGTGGAGCAACAAGTGGAGAAATCCCAAGCATCACGGAAGCTAAAAGGGAAGACAATCGTTGTTCCCTAACTCCATCTGAGCTTGGTCTTTGTAGGGAAAGCACATGCGTCATGGATTCGACTGGTGCTGCAGTTAGCCATGGGCAGCCGAAGAATGAGCACAATAGAGTAAGCACGGCCATTACAAATAGGTCAAGGTGGTACCCAGCTCCTTTCTATAAACAAATTGAGGAGGCCAAGTATTTCAAACCGCTTTTCTACTTATCATGAATAAAAAGTAAAGCGTTTCACCCTCTGGCAGAATTCTTTCCTGTTGACGAGGGCAGTAGTGACGAGTTGTGTAATGAAAATGGAAATGGATCCAAGCAAGGCAGGAGGGATTGCGAGAAAGATACTGAAAGTGGGGTTTTTTGAAATTACGCTGACAATCCAACCTCTGTTGTGCCAAGTAGCATTTGGATTGAAATCCGATGGAAATGTAAGCATGTTTACATCCGTCCCAACAAGTAGTCTAGCCAGGATCATAGCGAAAACGGTCAGGGCAATGGCAAAATCACTGAGGCACGTCCCGATGTCATGTGGAATTAGGCGCAGTAGTCTAAAAATCGATGCGAGCAAAATAGTAACAACGAAAAATAATAGCCAGATAAAACCATCGCCGACAGCTTCCACAGCCTAATAAAAATCCAATTCTGTAAATTGCATGTTTCCGAAATGTCTTAGAAATATTTTAGTTTTACCCCAAATATATACGTAACTGCAAATATTGTGAGATAAATTTCTTGAGTGAATCTTGTAGCATAGGATGCAAATACAGAAACATCGAATGCAACCATTAAGACTAAAATGATGGTCATCCAGAACCCAACCCAGAACCGGAATTCCAGATAGTCAAACATCATTGAGCTGGAAATAAAGTTTCAAATTTACCGCTCATTTCAGTTTAAAAATAAATAAATTTGTAAATGGAAACACGCACTTGCAAAAATTAAGGATTAACAGCTCAAAGAGGAGTAAGGTCCCGGAAGGTCTCAAAATGACCAGGGGCTGTCCAGCAAATAGTGCATAAACGATTCCACAAATGGAGACCGACATGATGGTTTGAAGGGTGTCCATGTGGTTGTAGGTAACTACACCCAAGATACTTCCAAAGCTAATGATTGGGAGTAGTGCAATAAAGTAAAGGAAAAGGGATGTCCCGAGGCATTGCAAAAATTCATCGTCTATGAAATCTGACGTGTACCTGGCGACGAACAAATTTCAATTCAAAATTATAGCAAGGAAATATGGATGTAAATTATTCTTACCATGGCAATTTTCGCCTGATGTCACTCACGAGTCCGCCAAATAAAATTCCTGATCGTATGAGCTCGTCTTTGCAGTCAGCTGAACCAATGACATCATTTCTGTTTTCTAAAGACATTAAAATGGTAGTTCGTACAGCAAGATCAGAATTACTAACATTATCCGCTTAAAAGGTATTGCTGCAGTCTAATTCAGTTAACTTTAGTTTGTGACTGAATGCTTCATTCGCAATATGAGTAGAAATGAATGCGCAAATATCTTGAAGCTAATTAGGGAGTCTTAATTGGGTTTCATTATGTCCAATTTATTTTATCTTCTTTTCCATACCCACTAAAAGTAAAAAAGTATTTGGGTAGGAGGCAAGAAAAAAAAACTACGAACTTTCATTTAGAACTTTCAGACTATTTTCTTATTACACATTTCCACAAGAGGGAGTTTCTATCTTTTAATCTTTTTTGATTATGCTTGTCAGCCAAGAGGAACAGCCAAGAGGATTGTTCGGTTGTCAACGTTAATGCTTCATAGTTTTTGTACACAAATATTGTAAACAAAAGACAAAAGTTACAAATAAGTACATCGTATTTCTGTAATAGTTGCACTTAATACGAAAAGTAAAACAGTGAGATGCAATAACTAAAGATGATGCCTAAAAATATTCGGACGATGAACTTCCGGAAATTTAATGACCTATACCCTTGAAACTGCTCGACCGATTTAAACAAATAAGGCTTTGTTGCTACGTTATTTGACTTTTAATTCACAAAAAATGAGAGAAATGAATTTATTTGTTTTTGATCTCTGACACGTAGAGTCCGAACGCACCCATTTCTGCCGCCCAAAAATATTAGGACGATTTCGAAATTTTTTTTTAAATATTTTGGAGTCGTCAAAATTTTAAATTTTACTATTTCTTCTTCGTTGACTGCTTATTTATAATATGGGATTGAGGTTGGGTAAAAAAATACGATATTTTCACCGTCGGAGTCATAGTACCCGACTTTGAGTATTTTTACAAATGCCCGTATGTTTTGCGATATTTGAATTTAATTTGTGCATTATAATTTTTAACACACGTCTACCCTGTTTTTTATAAACGGTTATTACTTTGCATAATCTCAACTGCAGGGTGAAAGTTCACTTAACATGAGTGACACAACTTTTTCTTCTGCCCACCCTGGGGAAATAAAAATTTCAAGCCAAAATTGCATCAGCACTGAAAGTGCAGGATCACAATTTGTCTAAATGCGGAAAATTTTTGCGAAATCGCAAAATAAGATTGCAATACTTAAATCCTGAACCACTGCCCGGTGCTTCATGCCATGCAACGGTTGCAACGGAGCGATTTGGCTAAAATTTTTAGAATATAGGACTAAATGTGATTCTATCCGCAGGAATTTGTCATGCAAAACGTACGAACTAATAAACACCAATGTCTCAGAATCCGGATAGTTTGACCAAAGGGGATCATACGAACGGCCAATTTCGTCCAGGTAATGAGTAAGAAAGAATATTTCTAATTTCTTCCTCGGACTCACTGCATCATCTGTATATTCCAAAACCAAGAATTGATCAGTTGAATGTGTAACCAAATGCTTCGGTCGAAAATTTTAAATTAGAATTCCTGTTAATTTGTCTCTTGTCTTTGGAATTCACACAGCATCATTGGAGAACGTAATGGTGCAATTGTTACTTAATTTTATTCTAAGTGCATTCTTCAGGGAATCAAGTACTATAAGTAAATAACACGTCCGTTCATAATTCTTGGTGATAGGAATAACTCAATGACTAACATCATTTTAGTAGCTATTGCACATGTTCCTATAATTCCATTAGGAAATACTTATTAATTGGTATAGACATGAGTAAAGGAATCTAACGTCACATTGTTTTGAAGCCATCCAAAATCCCACACGTGTTTAATCTCCGCAGGCCCTTATAAACAGTCCATATGGTATGCTACGGAAAACGACAGTAAATCAATCGCACCAGAATGGGACTGATCCGTAGACTCTTCGTTTTTATTTTGACCCTCAACTCCATTGTGGCGTCCAGGGGAGTTGAAAACCTCGACAGTACTTACAGGGCTTTTAAAGCATGTCTACAAAAAGGTGGCGTCCATTCCAAGAGCATTCTGTCCAGGGGAGACTCTCCATCCTACCAAGATTTGAACTACCAATGGCAGGCTAGAGGACCTCCTCACTTCCCTCTCGCTTATATTCGCGTCCGAAATGAAGCGGAAGTCGTGGCCACCGTACGATGTGGCAGGAGCTCCAACATGCACTTGGTTCCCAAAGGCGGCGGACACTCCCTCGAGCGGTTCGGTTTTGGCGACTCAAACTCGGTCATTGTGGACGTTCGAAGTTTGACTACAGTTGTTTACAACAAAGCGAAAATGACTGCCACGGTTGGAGCTGGATGGCAGATTGGGCCATTGGCCTGGAAACTATGGGAACTCGGTAAAATTTTTACCCCGCTGGGAGAATGCCCAACGATTGGAATCTCGGGGATAGCCACAGGCGGTGGCTGGGGATACTTTGTACGGAAATTAGGACTAATCCTGGACAATGTTCTGGAAATCAACATAGTGACCGCCAACGGTCAGCTGATTAAAGCCAGCGGGGAAAAACTTCCCGACCTCTTTTGGGCCCTCAGTGGAGGCGTGGGCTCATCCTTTGGAATCGTTACCAAATTCGTCTTTAGAGTCTATCCAGCGCCTCCAGCGATGTTGTTTGGATCCTTGACCTACGACGTTGGGCAATTTCCTCAAGTTTTCGATGCATGGCAACAGGAAGCTCCTGTTGCCCCCAAGGATATATCACCTTTTATGACCATTTCCGCCAGACAAATTGAAGTTACCTTCTTCGATCCAACTGGGACGACTACAAATTTTGAAACGATCGCTAAAAAGTTTCCGCCAAATCCTATTGTTGACGTCATAAATTTTACGTTCCCTGGATTTATGTTGTATCAGGCCAAAGTTATTTCTTCTGAAATACTCAAACCGGAAGCTCAGTTGAACTCCCCATCGGATTTGAGAAAACTTAACCGAAAGTCCCCAGCTCAGATTTGGCAGAAACGCAAATCCTTTTACGTCGGAAGGAGAATTGGTGGCAACAACATTCGGAAATTTCAGAACCTTATAGCGGAAATGCCAACAACTACTGATGCGGTGGTGTTCTTCGAGGCATACGGCGGTCACCTTGATGAAATTGGGAGGAACGAAACTGGATTTGTACATCGAAGTGGAATTCTATATAATGCTGCTGCCAATTTCAGAACACAGAAACTGGATGACACCATTACCCAAGCAGAAGCGAGTCAGTTTATAGAGAAATTCTATGCAGTCGGGAAATCCATTTTTCAACACAAGGAATCATATCAGAATTACGTGGATCTTGAGCTCCCAAACCACTTGGAACGATATTATGGGGAAAATCTTCCTCGCCTCATTCAAATTAAAAAGAAATATGATCCAGAAAATTTCTTTTACAACCCCCAATCAGTTCCTAACCACATTTGAGCAAATGTAAATTCCAATTAAATCCAATAAGAATAAATTGGATTAAAATTTCAGATTTGGTTTTTCGCAATAGTCCACTCGCGATTGTAAATTTTTTTTTTTTCATTTTTACAATTAGAACATTTCCACACCAACTTGACCACGACCAAACCTAAACGGCACGTGGAAATTGCTGTTGTTTTCCTTGAACCAATTTTAACATTCCTCTATTGTTTGTTTTTTGTTTTTTTTTATTCACGTTCTTGTTCCAGGAGCCAATTTTTAAATAATAATTTTTAATACAAGTAAAACAATTCTGCGGCGGAATTTCCGCGACACTTGTCGCAGGGATTTCTTTAAACTTTAATCAAATAAAATTGTTTTAACATTTTATCCTATCGTATTTGCTAATTTGGCATATTTGCTCTTATAATCCCATTTACTGGGAAAATCATCGTCGTTTTATTTGCACGAGGGCATTGTACTTAAGAAGAACCTCCCTCCCTTCCTATCCCTTGCTTTATATTGATTGGAAATGAAATGTTTTTATTTCTCGAGTGGCTCCTTTATTCGTTCTTTACGGCTCAACGACTAGGAATGAATTCCTTAACTTTCTTTTTCATTTTCTAATGTCAGACGCTTGAATAAGATCAAAAAGGGATCTGAATTTATCCCAGCGTGAAGTATTTAATAGAAATCATGACGGGAAATTAAAATAAGGAACCATAAAAATGAAGGGAAATATTTAGTTGCCAGGAAAAAAAGTCTGATGACCCGAAGTCGGGAATGAAATGTTGCGCTGATGACCTGCTGCCCTGACGCTGATGACCTGATGACCTGACGACCAAGAAAGGACCAGCTGCTGATGAAGATGATGGTGCGGAATCGAAGGTGTATAGACACCTTTATTTCGTACAAACAAAATGAACAGGGCCAAATGTAGGATAAATGTAAATAGTAGTATAGGGGCTTGAAGAAGAGAGAACCGGACGGGACGAGCTCCAGCAGTCAAGTGAAGTGGAAAATGTGCGTGTGCTGGTGGAGTAGGGAAAAGTGTCATGGGAGACGAGGCGA
>JAQIWD010000688.1:0-17952 GCA_034694825.1 Anurida granaria
TTCACCATCCATCGCAGATAAAAAACTTGCTAAAATAAAGGAATTTGAATTGTCACAAACTAAGACTTCAGACACATGAAACTTTCAGTTCTTAACTTTTATTATCGAATTTCCTCCTCAACGCCTTGTCACTCACACCCAGCGTGTTCAAAGAAACAAATAGTTTCCAAATTGCTAAAATCCTGTTTGCTCAATGGAATTACAAAGTTTGTAAGACGTACAGTCGGTTCCAGCGTATTTGCATTCAAATCAAACGTTGAATGCGTAGTTGAGTAAATATACAGAAAGTTTGGAGGACGGGAAGGAGAGTGGAAAGTCACGAGCAGACCTTGTCAAATTCATCAAAAGTTAAAATCAAACTTTGAATTTCACTTTATTTCTGGATATAACCACAAATCAGGTCAATATTTGGGAAATTTATTCAAATAAGAATTTACATTGGCTATCAGCCGGGAAACATTCATTTACCTGAAGTCTGGTGAGAGGCCCCTAATCTTTGAGATTTGTCTAAACAATGTATAAAGCTGTCCATAAAATTATATTTGGGAAAGTGCTTTTCAATGCCGCCGCCAAGGAAAGACTTCCAAATTTATAGTCATGAGGGAGCTTCACAACAAGTTACTCTACGCTTCTGCCATAAATTTCTTCAGCCATTCCCACTGTTTTACAATGCTAAAACGTCAATAGATTTTATAAAATGGCGAAATTTAGATATATTTCTAAAAGATGGCGTGCTGCACTGGATGATTTTGGCTGTATTCGCAAAGTGACTCCGCGTGAGGTTACCTTGTCAGTTTAACTCGGTCTCACTGAATACTAAATGAGAAATGAAATGAGGAGGCAGGAGGAAGCTGAATTGGCTGTAAAATCACTTTGGAGAAAGTGAAATGAAAGGAAGACGCTCATCCTTTCACGTATTTCGAGTCGGAATTTTTTACTCGCATTCACATTTTCGTCCTGGCAGCAAACAACAGCAGGAACCTTTAAATCCTCGAGACCCTTCATTCCCTGATTTTGTTAAATTATTCAAAATTCAATTTGGTTGAGTGGCCCCTAATTTAAAATTTTGCCTCCAAAAATTTGATTTTGAATACGTAATCGGGAAATAGAATTTTTGAGAGCATAAGCTAATGCCATGCCGCATGGCATTAAGTAAATTTGCGACTCCGTCCTAAACGTGTTCAAATGGAGTAGGGCTAAAAGCGTCAGGCGTTTCCAGGAGGTGGTTTGTCCCATCTAAATGCCCAAAGTTTGTGCTTTTATGGCTGGCTTAACCTAATTGCCTTCTGCTCTTGACATTTTCGCCCATTCCAAGCATAAATGTGAGTTTAAATGGAGGATAATTGGCACATTCCCATTCCCACTGACTTGGATGGGTGTTGGTCCGAAATTACCTTTAAACGTAACATTGGCGAGGTACTTGACAAGCTGGGGTCCATCGATGTGTCGCATGGCGGGGCAGAGTCCTGGCACCCCTCCACACCATTCCAAGTGGATATTGTTGAGGGCAGTGACGAAGGCGTAGGCGGCATCCCGCACAAAATGGATAAATGCATGCTGTGTGTAGCCATTTCGGGGACTAATCTCCAAATCACTTCTACAAGTCGTGTTGTATTCTTCGTTAAATTTGGTCGTTGTACGTCCTTGTAACCTACAACTACAAATTAAACATAAATTATTCAGGGTTCTTAGCACCAAACACTGAAGAGCTTCAATAACAGTTTCATTATTCATAATATTGGATTAACACGCAGGGGACTAATATCCCCATTTCATGATGATCTATCATTGTAACGAGCACGCACTAAGCTATCTCTACACCAAAATTTGATTAGGAACAAGGTATACTAGTCAAAGTAAAATATACTGTTATGCGTATACGTTTTATGTACGTGCAGTTTTGCGCCCATTTTGGTGCCATTTATAAAGTGGCGTCATGAACTTTATGATTTTGGTGTGGATGTAATAGTTATCCCATAAATCGCAACAGCCGCAGCTGCCTGGTGTTATAAACGAGTTTAAATTTGACTTACTGGAAGTATTCTTCCCAATATTCGTCAAACCAAGGATTACGTTGAGTTGGCCCAGGTTTCAACTGTGTAAAATATTCGTCAAATCCTTCTACGTGACTCACAAGAGGTTGGATCGCAATGGCTCCTTCAACCGTATCCTCCAATCCCTATTCAAAAAACATCAAAAAGGAAATGAGGTCCTGTGAGTTCGAATTTTAAAGTAAAACGTTTCGCTTTTGAACTCAGATAGAGCACTTTGTAAAGTCACCTTCCATGACTTTGAATGTTCTTATTAAATGAAAAACGTAATGTCAAAATGCGCTGGCAGCGATAAAAATTGGGATGGCGTGAAGAAATTACAATTCCTGCTGTCACTAAATTACTACAACTTATGGGCATGCCTCCCCGTTAAATCCTATTTGCAATTACAATTTAATTTATTTTAATAATGAATTTATTTCCAGGGTATAAAGGGGCGTCTGTTTCTGTCATATTGGGACCTTGAAAATACATTACATTGGATTACGTGAGATTACTGTCTTTATGCCCTACCGACCTTATTTGCACGGTCCAATTCTACCAATTTTGACATTCCGCGAACTTTCCTTATGTTCATGATCTCGCTTCGCATGTGACCCATCTCTTAACTCTCGTCCCCTTGGAAGGGAAAGAAGCTCCTGTCGCGGATAAAAATTGATATTCATTCCATTCATTCCAACTTTTGAAATTGAAACTCAAGTTTTATTCCAAAACGTAAGCCAAGCTGCGTATGCCCAACATTAATAATTTTTTGATCCTTTGTCATTTTTTTGTTTTTAATATAACGCTTCTTTTTCTTCCTCCTGGAACCATAAGAGGGAAAGTCTGCATATGACAAGGTCCTACACAAACTGAATAATTTATGAGCAGCTTAAGCATTAATCCTCAGTTTCATCCTAACGAATTTCTTTACTGGAAAAAGGCTTGACCAAATTACGCTTTCTCCACACGCCGTAAAGCTTCGGAAGCTGATAAACTTTTTCAGGAACAAACGGAAATTAAGTGGAACAAATTCCAGAAATTTGCCAACGGTCACATATTTTTGCGGTAGCGCTGAAATGAAAACCCAAAAATCAAGATAATGGCGGGAGTTTTAATTTGAATTCTTTCGGATCATTTGGAATTTCCCAACAACGCCTGGTGGCACCACGTGGAAATATTCAAGCAGGTGGTTTATTAAAATGTGAAGTGTGGTTCCAGGTGTTTAGAATTGGATGATGAAGATGTTTCCAGAAACATTTCTCTTAATAATTCCCCTGAACCTTGAAGGGATATTAAGTGATGATGAATTGTGTTTTCTGTCATGATAGATGAAAGTAAAGGTGAGTGATGGGGTGTCGTTACATATTTCATTTTACTACTACCAAGATTTCCAGTAGTACAAGGCCCACCTTTGCCTGAAAACGTTAAACATTTGTGTGACTTACAAGTACGACAGACTCCCGGAGACTCCAGGCATCCGTCCCAATCCAGATGTATTTTTTCTCTCGACGGACATCAAGGCGGGCTGCCGCATTAATAATTTCCTTCGTATATTCCTTCTCCAGCATAAGGATAACCACTAGGTAAAGATTTATGTTTAAGATTAAAGGAATTACACAAGGAAGGAATGGAGTTAGACGTAAAGTGGTTGCGGCGGGTTTTATGCTTCCGCTTCACGTATCACGTCCCCGCACCAAATCAGTTCGCTTCCCATTATTTTATTCACCGGAATTAAGCGCTTTGTCTCCCTTTCCTTTGTTCGTTTCCTCCTAAAAATCTGTATCATTATTTCACGAACAATTCACGAGAGGCTTAAATGGAAGCCCGCTTAATTGATTTCCAGCTAAAATCGCATCCCGTAATTCTTCTTTGTGCTAATCCTTCTTTGGGCTAAAATCATTTGACGGATTTAATTTTGCGTGTAAGCCAACGGAAGATTAAGGAGGTTGCTAAGTGGTGGTTTTTTTCTGGTTTGTTGTAAATGACGGGGGTTCCGGCACTCGAATGAACGAACGAATAGGAGAAAACAGGGTGGGTTTTCCGTTCACATTTTCGCAGGCGCGAAAATTTTTACGCTTTCGAGGCAAAGTGAGAGATTTGCTTACCCCGAATATCAGGGAGGGCGTGGATGTTGCGTATAATTTGTTCATAATCCGGAGCCTCAAATTGATCTCTGATGACCCTCTGTGGGGTTGTAAAGCAGATGGTGTCATTAACAGCCACGTCCCTCAACGTCTCGTAACAATGGATCCCATACTCAGAATCTGAATAAATTACTGCCACGTACGTCCAATGAAAGTGGCTAAAGGTCACCAAATGTCAAAAACAATTAAAACCATTCAAGTATCTCCCTGAAAGTTTTCATTCGTTCAACATTTTTCCGAAGCTCCATAACTACCGAACCTAATTTAATTTTTTTTTTTTAATTTGTCAATTTCTTTCCAATTTCCAATTATTTTTGCAATTAGTTTTCTCGTATGAGAAGACTAAATTTGTTTAGTGGGCTTCTCCTTAATTTAAAAAGTAATTTAGGATGAAAAAATAGTAACTTTCTTTTCGGAGAAAGTAATAAAAGTTATAGGGTGGCTGAGGGGTAATGTAAAAGAAGAAGCCGAGGCACGTGAACTCAATAAAAAAAAGTTGCTTTTCCCGCAAGCCTTTGGGTAATAATGTAAGTAACTTTGATAATTGGAAACTTACCGGAGTATGTCCAGAATGGCATGTGCCTGTGTTACATCTGATGGAACTGTACGGAAAAAGTAAGGAAACCGATCCCTATTGCTGAGTTGCGGTGAAGTTGACATGTAACTGATTTGTGGTACTTGGAAAAGACGTAGGAGATTTGCAATCTGGAAAACCACAAAAACCTTGTCAACCACCATTTTGTTTCAAAATATAAAATTTTGCTTCCATTTTCCTAAATATTTTTTTTGGAAATGACGAGTAAGTGGACACAAAATCTGATCACGTATGGTCGATTTGATATTTCGGCCTTTACGCCTTCTTCATGTATCTCACCCGGATGAAAAGTTGCCGTTGAAAAAGGGAATTCATGTTTAGGAAAGTGGTGGCATACTGGGGAGATCATGATGATGCCAAGTTCCAACCGAGTGGAAAACAAAAGATAAGGAAAAGGATTTACTATACCGCAAGGAATGGAGAAAGTGAACGACTTTCCTCTTCTTGATTCCGTCTTACCAAAATCCTTTAGAATTTTCAGAGGTTAAACCACTTTCTCATTCCTCTCAAATTCCTCCACCGAAGGCTAAGATGGATTTGAACTTGAGAAAATAAAATGGGGAGAAACTAAGAAGGAAACCACGGAGTCGGAACGGGAATTTAGCTGGTGCCTCTATACCGTAAAAGGGTGTCACGTAAAAACTTGTCAAGTAGAAAAGGCGTTCCGTCCTATTTTGCCAAGCCAGTGAACCAGTTTGAGTAAAAAGCCAAAATTTGAAATTGTGATTGTTGACATCACAAACAATTCACAGAAACAAGTTAGTCCCAATTTACGAAGTGATACCAAAGAAAACGTCACCCAGAGTTGAGGGTATGATTGTGGACTTTTCCGCTGCTGGAATTGGTCACGAGTCAATCATGGAGCAGGTTATAGAATGTAGTAGTGTCACAACGTACGGTGTACAACGGTATCAACAACATCGGAAAGGAATGTCAGGCTACCACCTCGGGTCCACCAGCCCCATCCAAATTCCAGCCCACTTTGGTGGCCACTCTTAAGGTCATAAAGAAGATTGTCTCTAACCGTAAGAACCCTCTTGTACAAATTTGAGGGCAAACTCATTTTATTTTATGATTCATAATTTAACAATTTAAATAAGAATTAATAGGGGTTAACTTAAAGGGGCACTAGGGTGCAGTATGCTCCTCCTTAAAGTATCAGTCATAATTTAAGTGTCACAAGAGGAAGTTTTCGTACATGAAATAAGTAAAGGAATTAGTAAGAATATATTTGACATTGGCTTTAGCCGTGTACCAACTTTTAGTTGCGTCGGCACAAATTTATAGTCCAAATTGCCAAAAATATAGATTATGGTTACAAGCATGGGCGAAATTTTTTCTCTTCAACCTTCCAACCCTCCCACTTCCAGCATCTGTCAGACCCTTCCGTCCCTCCACCCTTCCGCCTTCCTGATTCATCCATACCCTCCCGCCCTCCACCATTCCCTCTTACGAGCTGATGACCTTTCTTCCACCCTTTTCTTCCGGAAGGACGGAAGGGCTTTGGGGAAGGGTGTCCATGCTCGGCTAATAACTATGTTAGTAGGGTGATTCCATGGGAAAGGTTGAAAATTGTAAATAATTTTGACCTTTTGAAAAAAAATTTAGGAAAATAGAAAGCATACTTTGCGGAAACATAATTTTTGAAAAAGTTTCTACATTAAAATTTTTTTTAGAACAATGCAGGTAATGTTTCGAATATGAAAACATTTTCTAAATGAAATTTTCATATGAATAAACCTAAGGTGCATGCGGAAACCATCAACCCGAAGAAGCAGAGTTGTTCGTGGTTAAAAGTTAATGGAACCGAGGGGGCTTTTGTTTCCACGGACTTTCATCTCTTTCACATTTTCCTCATCTTTCCCATTTCATTCTTTGTTCCATTAGTATAAATTTTGTGAAGGAAAATAAGAAAACTGACCTGAATGGAAACTGATGATGATTGCCCCCCAATGACGCCCACGACCTTATCGAATGGAGCATTTGAAACGAGGCGTGCTGGAGATCCATCAGCACATTGAAACTCTGTTTTATGGTACTCGTTGGAATGGGCAATGAAACCTAAGAAAAGACAAAGAGAGAAAGTGCAAGATGTAAAAGGTCATTCGGAGGATAAAAAAAGAAAGGTGAAACTAATTCAGCTAACAGCATTTGACAATCAAGGGATGTCGGATGTGTGTTTTAAGAGAATAGGATACAACTAATAGTGAAAGTAAATTACTCTCTGGCTCTGTGTGTATAATGGGAAAGTCCTGTCCATCCTATCCTTGTGACTGAAACAATGGTATAGGGAGGTTGCATATAAAACAGTAGGGGTCCATAGAATGGTGACGTCAACGTCCTCATGACTTACCTGGAAGTTGACATTCGGTGGATCCCATTTCCACACGCATAGAATCGAACCATGTCTGTTCATATTAATCTTGTCACAAGGAAGGAAGGGGGATGAAACTAATTTACAAGTCTAAAGGTCGCCAATCTATTCTCAACACCCATCGTACTCCCCGAGAAAGGTAAAAGGTGTTCGGAATCCAACATAAATCCTTTGCTCCACTATTCTCGTAAACCGGTGGAATATACCAGTAATATCGGAGCGCCTGGCAAATTTTTTTAAGTAGGCAAACGAGCTTGGGACATAATGTACCGCGGAATTCTAAAATTAGCGTATTGGGAATGAACAAAGGGAATATGCCCTCTCATGGTCGATTCCCATTTCCAATTAAGTCATCCCCAGCGGATACTGAAGAAAACAAAAGTTTCAATGGAAAGTTCAAGTTCAGAGGCTCCAAATTGTTGAGTGTTCTTGTGAACCAAACTTGTTAAAAGCTTAGGATGTAACACGTTGCCAAAACAATTAGGGTGGAACTTTTCCTTACAAGGGAACCCCCAGCGTTGTGACTCTCTGATTCAAAACGAAATTGCTACAGTGCTTTCCTGCACCTCCAATGCTTAAAGACCTAACGGAATTTATAAAATCTCATCCTGTGGCTTATAAGGAAGATTCGGACTTGAGCAATTTATAATTTTCTAGGTATTGAGGCTCGGAAGCGTATAGCGGGCAAACGTTAAAAGTATGCACCTCAGAAGCAAAAAGCATAGTTTTCAAAATTTAAGTGTATATTTCTAGAAAGTATACCCTACGTACTTCAATTAAAGTGGAATTTTCTGATGCTAGAAATATGCTTTTCAGAATTTTAAAGCATATTTCTCAAAAGTTAAGTTCTCAAAGTAGCATTGTGCTTCAAACTTGCACATTATACTTCTAAAATGTTAAAAATATACCACACAAAGTTACGCATAATTATACCAACTCAAAATTGAAGAATTTTTCAAACGGTATTAACATTGGTCTCCAATTCTTAAAATATACTTATCAAAAACTGGCACTATACGTCGCAGAACTTCTCAAAACTTCAAAGTATACTTTTTTTTAAATGCAATATATATAGTAGGGAGAAAAGTAATGTGTATCCCTTTTACGCTTCCGTACGTGGTCGTTCTTACATGAAATACAATGGAAGGAGTTGAGGTAGTATATAAATTTGCGCAACTCAGGATTAAATTGCCAAATTCTTATCTTACCTTTGATAAAATCGAGAGACTGTTCTAGGGCGTAGGGAGCAGAGTTACAAGTGTCCAATGCCAGAACTCCAATTTTAATCCCAGGTAGAATGAGCTCATTTCTGTTGATCTTGTCTATTGTATATAGTAGTGCTTCCAGTGGTTGTATCCCATCTTCCAACTAATAAAGGAAACAAAAGTATATCAGCCTAAAGTTTCCGTCCGTGCACAATCTCAGGACAAAGACTTAGTGAATTGGGAATTAGTTATCATAAAACAGGAGGAGGAGGAAGGAAGAAGGGACAGGAGGATAAGCCTCTTATTTAGTTTTAATTAGAAGATGAATCTGACAAGGAGGATTTATCTTAGAATGATACATTACACCAGTTGGTGGCCAACTATCATGACTCTTCCACGCCAACCAACCCACCACGGCCACATCATTAACTCTGGAAAACTGCGGAGTCTTTGCGGACACTTGAGAAGATGAATATTCGCAACAAGAATGAACATTCCCGGCAACGGCTTAACAATTGGGGAATACTTGAGGAAACTAATTAATCAAGTTCCCATGAGCATCCTGGACCGCAAAATCGGACGTCTCATAATTCATTTTCACTAGTTATGAATATTTGAAGGAAAAGTTAAATGGTTTTTCCTTTTTTGCAAATGCGTCATGCTTGGTTTATTTCTGCAAACAGGAGTTATAGTTCTTAGCTTATGCAAGTGGGATATAAAAAGACAAGATTTTAAAACCCTTCATCCAAAGCTCATATTCTCGAATTCTTTGTACCTAGACAGGAGAAGAACCTTTTTCACTTTGTTTACATTTTGTAGGGGAAATGTAAATGTAAATAGTAATGAAAAATTTGCTTGCAGTTTGAGCTCATCTCCTTTGCCTTTCTACAAATTTTATGAGGAGGAAGTGATGCTTATGTTTTGTCTTGGCACTTTGCGAATTGTATTATTTCGTAGCGACGCGCCAACGCTGGCAAGCCTCTAAAATTGGGTATAATTAAGCGGGAATTTATGCCATTAATACCTTCTTGGAGCTTTATTAGTTTTCTTAAAGTGTTCGATGGAATATTTCCACCGGATATTAAACTACAAAACTAAAGGCCAAGGGAGTCATTGAAGGTTTTTAGTGAAAACTCCTAGTTCCTTTTGGGAGAATTATGTGAGCAAAAGATAAGCCTCTTTTGATGCTTTTGAAAATTTGCGTAAGAATACGCTTAGCGCTGATAATTTGCATGACAACGACAACGGGAAGACGTAGGAGGATCGAGCAGGGAACAGAAATGAATGGAATCAATGGATGTAACACAAGACGTGTCTCATAAGGCTAGGCAACTTGCTTACCTGGATCTTATCACAGGATGTTTCTGACCCAGATCCCCTACGATGAACCGGAAATAAAGCACCGATAATGATATCTCCAGGTGAACTAACATACATCTTAGTACCACCACCATTTGTAAAAGGAGGGAAACAGAATAGGAGTAGCACAAGGGCAAGAATCCCTGGGAAATAACCCCACATTTTGGTCAATAAAATATCTGGGAATCCCAAAATATTAATATGCCTGATAAAGTTACATAATGTCAACTAGTATGGCAGGTAACTTATTTAAATGTGCTTAGGAAAGACTTCGAGCACCAGCACATGCACAACCTATTCCTCTTTTGTCCCAAAGCAGACTAGAAGGATATCTATCGCATCTTCACATTTCATAGAGGCGCCCAAAGATGCGTTTTCATTCTCTCCGGGAGAAAGTTCTCCACTTTTATAAAAGTAAGAACGCTTGGTGGTGCATGTCAGTTCTAACCAAGAAAACCATTGTAGTGCATAGAGGGAATGATGACTATGGGGTGGGAAGTGACAACATTTGAGCTCAAATTTAATATAAGTTGAAGCATTCATCAGTTTTTGTGGAATCGGACAGATCGTAGAGAGCGTGCCCATAATTGCTTTTAGGTAATTCTTAATGGAAAAAATGCCCTTGACAACAACTTCTTTTAGCAAAAAGTTTCCTAGTTATTTGTTGGGATTTTTGTAATAGTTGAGTAGAGGAAATTCTTGTTTGGAAGAAAAAGTGGATAGATACGGATTAATTTCGTCGTCTCACTGATTTTGATGAGAGAGTGAGCAAAGAAATGTGCTAAAACCGACTTCTGCCTTTGAAGACGAATGTCTTTGGATTTTTTCTACAAATAACATCCGCTCCAATAATTGAAAATAAATTAAATAACTTGATGCCCACAAAAATGGGCATCAATTATCGACATCGTTGGGCGTGGGTTCTTCATCAAATCCACTTTCGAAGGTATAATTAAGATTTTAAAATTCATACATGAGGGTGAATAATGCCTTCAATTAATCCTGAAAGTACATGTACATGACAGGATGAAATAAAGCAAAATCACAAAAAGTCAATATTGTAAGCCCCAATTAAGTACGATGAAATCCAGTAATTACAAATGTAATTAATGGTTTTCAATTAAGGAATTAATCCAATTAAGTTCTTGGTTTTTCATTAGAAATGCTATATTCGGACCAACGGAGTTTGCAAACTATAAAAAAGTCGAAAAATAAGTTGAATCCAGAGTTTTCAGCCATTAAACAATCGTTGGGGTTCAGACAAAGTTAAAATTGTGAGTACCTTAATTAAAGTCTTTACGAAGTAACTATGCTTTCCAAATACGAAACGAACATTTTAACAACAACCCTGCATTATGTCACAAAGTTAAAGTTGGCTCCATTAAAGTACAAGGATGAGGTACTTACCAGTTTTGAAACCAAAGGGATGAAACTGAGAACCCTTGCAACCGTCTTGCTTTTCTTTTTTGAATTTAGCAACATTCTTTTTTGCGCTTCCATCATGCTAAATGCGGATGCACAAAAAACTGTCCTCCTGGCGTTTTTGACTCTTGTCTCTTTTGCAACAATCTGCGTTCGCATCACAATGGTCAAGTATGCCAGCGAACTTGCATTTATCGTCAACAATATTCTGAATATCTCGAAGCAATTTGGTAAGTAACATTATTACATAGCTTTGATCTAGACTTTGTACATTTATATATATACAACTTTTATTGTAAATGACTTGTCGCATTTATTAATTTAGGTGGTGAAAAAGCAAGTGAAAGTAAACGCAAAGGCCAGCTATATGCCACGGTGATAATTTGTTTGGCGGTTTGCTCAGTGATGACGACCTTTCAGACCTGTATAAGCCATTTTGACAGCTTTTACCCTAACATGTTCTTATACCTACTTTACGTGTTGAGGTCAGTTTATTGTGGAATCTTCCTGCTGCACGACTTGTTATTCGTCACTGCTACATTCGTCCCTTCACTATTTACTTGCACGTACTGGTTGCAGAAATGTTGGTGAGTAAATTACAATTCCTAAAACTAAACTGGCCAATTGTTAAACTCCTAAACAGTCTAAGCGATTTTGGCATTTTGAAGTAATTTCCCCCAACTCTATATTTTTAGCCTGGACTGGCCACTGGGAGCAGCTAAGGGGCAAAAAGAGCGTTCAACCAAAGATTCCATCCACGTTTATGGATGTATGCGCCTGCTGAACAACGTTCACAACGCTGCATTTGGTTCCCTCATGATCCCCTCCATCAAATTTTGTGCAATTTCTGCACTTTTTATAGCAATCTACTGCATTATTCGCCTACGAGAAGTCCTTTCTTGGCCAGTTTACCTTTTCTTTCTATCCTACGGTATAACGACGTGTGTAATGATTTTGCCAGGTGCTCTCATCATGTCATTAGTCTACAACCTTTCTATACAGTTTCATTCAAACATCCATGAACAAGTGCAGAGGGGAGGCGATTCTGCCAAGGAAAAAGTCGCGTTTGACAAAGAGCTGAAATCTTTACCAGTTTTGAAGTGCACCATTGGGGAATTTTATCATATGGAAGGTATGGCCAAGTTGACCCTGGCTGACAACGTTGCACGTGGAATTGCATTCTCGCTAATGAGGACATCTAATTAACATTCAAATATTGTTTACAACTTGGCGGGTAGTCTTGCGCATACTTCGGATTAACTCAAAGCAATTGATTGTTGATTTCAAATTATGAAAGTATTTATTCCTTAGGTTGTGTTTTTGAACCAACTTGTCATGCGTTGTAGATTCTAAAGGTAATAGACGCCCAACACTTCAAATGAATTAAGAATTTGTGAATAAAAATGGAGTTAGTTTTATCCGCGACTTTTAACACATTAGTATGTATCCTCAACTAGGAATGCATGGTACTGTATAGTCAGTCATGGCCATATAGTCGTAAATAGTTTATGTCAGACAGTCTAGTAAAACTATAGTTGTTGTAATAGACTAATATAATAAGAAACTATAAGGCAATTTGTGGCTCAATTTAATTTAACGGATATAGCTTGATTTGAACAAGGGCCACAATTTTCCATGAAACTGAGCATCTACAAAAGTAAGCACCTCTAAATGATTCCCATTCCGCTAAAAGTTTGCTAAATTTTATTTGGGTTCCTTGTAGCTGTCCACCGTGCTCAGTGTTCATGAAAATTCATCCGGGAACGTATTTTTTCTTATTTATGATTCTAGACGTATTTTAAAATTTGCCAGTAAGTGGCTTGATGGATTAGAACTGGAACAACGTGAAAATTTACATTATCCAAGGAAAATAGTGTATTTTGTTCACTTCGACCTCAGCTGATAATAAAATAATTATAACTGATTTATTGACTTTTTCGAACTTCTTGTGAGATGGTTACCAGTCAAACGTGCGTAGTATAGGTGTCCCGATTTGTTGTTTTTTATGATTTTTTTTAAATATATGAATCAGTCTGTCGCGATAAATTAATGCTAACCGTACGGACTCTGTAATTTTGGAAATTTTGGTCACCGAACAATTAGTAGTTTTAACTTCCTCACTACGAAACGACACAACCAGCATGATCATTATAGTAATACTGTAATCACCATGACACAACTAACAACAAGTTGCTACAAAGTTGGACAAAAGACTCTCTTGTAGTTTAAATCATTTTGGGCCAACTTTTTATACTTGAGTCAAGAATAATGGTGGCAAGACGAAGACAAGAACCACGTGACTCTCATGAGCAAGCTCAATGATGACAATAAGCAAAATGGTTCTATAGACCCGAACTCTATGAGCATGACAATGGACTTTAGCTTCTTCCAGTCTTGCTGCAAAAGGATAATTCCATTCCAATAAATTCGATTCGTGGTGAGCCGAGTATGATAACGTGGCTACTTACAAAGGGTGTGGCCCATCGCTGTGTGGACACCTTTGATAGGATCTTCGATTTAGCAATTCGCAAGTTGGGGGATTATAAGTTACTGTTTTAGTAAGTGCCAATTGTCATCTTCAATTAGCACATCTATTTATTTTAGTTTATTAATTACTAGGATCTAGAATCGATAATGAGATAAAAGGTGTCATGTTTCGGGTTTCCAGTGGTATTTTGAGCTCAACGTGGGTTAAAAAAATCTGTTAAATTAAAATATTGTTAAATTTTATCCCCGAGTGATCAATGTGATCAGATGTGTCGAATAATACGACAAAAGAAATCATTCGTACTGGTGAGTCGGTTTAGTAAAAAATTATTAAATCAAAAAATGGGCCAAAATGAACTGTTATGTTCACTGTTATGTTATGTTACCAAAATGTTTATTTAATGCGACACTTCTACGAAGTCCATCTCAGTATTATTCGGGCGTTTGGAAACTGTTGAATGGGTAGAGTTATGGGGTTTATTTAAAAAATATGTAACAACTTGTCGAATCGGAAATCAATGTTATTGCACTTGTAGCCAACCGCATGGGCAACATAATTGTAGCACTAGAAATATTCACGAGCGCTACACATAAAACGGCGCTAAATTCAAAAGTGTCCACACAGCGATGGGCCACCCTCTGTAGAAACAATTTTTTAAAGAGACTGAAGTCCAATACACTTCACAAGGTATAATTACATGTTAATATTTTTAATTAATCCTAAAATTAGTTATAGAGACAATTTTGACTTGATGAAATAAAACTAATAACGTAGGCCTCAATTAAATTCGTTATTCAGTAATTACGATACACTCACTAATTTTCAACCAAGGAAAGAAATTTCTTTCACCGAAATTAAATTTTTTGTTTTGAATTACGAAAGGTCACTTGGGACTATGGAGACTTTGTAAAATATAAACGATTCGGAGAGCAAGTTGGATCAAGGACCTTCTAGAAATCCAATGCACATGCGTTCATTGATGAAAAAATTCCGATGACAGTCTGAAGTATTTCTCGCAAGAGTGGTCAAGCATCACCCTTCATGTGATGCTGGACAGACCTAACAAGGTAAAAAAAAAAGTACGGAACTTCATTGTATATAAATTAATGAGTTCACTGTATAAGGCCAGATAACTTTTTCTTGTACTACTTCTACCAGATTTGGGTAAACTCAGAATGAATTTAATTGATTAAAGAAATAAGATATGATGTCGGATTCATTTTCAGTGCAATTTGCAATAACATATTTCATTTACAATTTTTTAATTTGCTTGAGTGTGTAATAAATAACCAAAAATAGAGGTGCGCTCACTCCATCCAGAGCCAGTCAAGACAAGATGAATTGATATAATTTTACATTAAAGGTTCAATGTCATTCGTGGTCAATTCCTTTATGCCAATGCATTTTTCTACAAGCACATTCTAAGTCTTGGGCTAGGAGCTACCAGAATACTCCCCAAAATGCGCTAAGATAAGAGCAAATTTAATGACGAATTACTGTTGTCCGAACCTCTTGAAAGGGTGAACAGGCGCAGCATTTATTACAAAAATTAAGGCGGCCAAAACCTTCTCCACGAGCTCTGAGAACAAGTCTTGTAAAAATAGAATTTGACCACCTGGAAAAAGCGATCAGTTAAATAATATAAAATTGTCTACCACATTTAAAGTCAGCAGGCTTACGGGAATGTGTACACAAACTTTACTGCGGTAATGATTGTTACAAATGCTTTATTGCAGAATTCACAAACAATGCAACAAAATGATCCATTTGCTTCTAAGGCAATTAGCATAAATTTCACGGAAATCCAAACTGGTTTAGACTCGGGAATACTCAAGGACAATCAAATAAATTAAAACAACAAATGGAAATCCCAACGAAAATAAGCCGGTTTCTAATGCAATTAAGCCTAATATAAAACTGTCCACTTTTCTGTATTAGAAGATACTGCCATGATAAACCCGATTCACTCATAAGATTAGTCTTGTGGGGTAACAATTTAATCAAATTAACACAATAGTTTACTATGGGGAAGTGTGAAGATTTTGTATTCGCATTTGTAAAGTTTTTGGGCTTAGTAGCGTTTATTTTTATTTACGTTCCAATACTTTCTCCAATTAATTTTGTTTATGATTTCTTTTCTGTGAAGCACCCAGATTTATTTAGGAGGCGAAACAACCCAGCCAATCATGCAAACAAGGTTGAAAAAATTCAAAAGCAGGTACTAGGCACTTCTTTAAAACTATTGAAGTAGAGTAATATAAACCAATAAAGATGTTACGAGATTCAGATCCGTACTTGGAATCGAAATGGAAGAAAAACTAAAATGTGCACTGCGCGTGGCAACTGGAAGAGTGTGTCCGTGCGAAAAATGGACAAACGAGCTTTAACTCAAATAAAATTGGACATGGAAGACATTATTGAAATTGATCCTGTGAAAATGGTAATGTGTTCAAACAAAAACAATTTCGAATATATTGCTTTATGCTAATATTATCTATAATATAAATATAGTTATTGCGTATACCGTGAATAATTTTACAGATCATAAAAGTAGAGCCCGGAATTCAAATGGGAACATTAACGTACAAACTACTTTCACAAGGATTGTCGATTCCAATCATACCAGAATTCGATACCCTTACAGTTGGTTAGTTGGATGTCAAGTTTGTTGGTACCGACCTCATCCCCTCAAATAGCACCGATGGGAAAGGAATTTCTATTACCATTTCAGGCGGACTAATTAATGGGGCTGGTCTCGAGACATCTTCCCACAAGTATGGATTGTTTGCTTCAAGTTGCTTAGAATACGAAGTCATCCTCGCTGATGGATCACTCGTCACGTGCTCAAAGGTCTTCAAACCTAAACAAGCGGCCATTTTTATTTTCTAGTTCTACCAATTTGTTTTGTTTCTCTTCCAGAAGGAGAATTCGGATTTATTTTATGGCATGCCAATGGCATATGGGACGCTTGGGTTTATGACTTCTGTAACTTTCCCACTCTTGCGTGTTGGAAAGTATGACATCTTTTCAAATATTTGACTTGTTTCAACAACCTTGACTTAAGCTTTGCTTCATAGGTACGTGAAATTGGAGTATCATGCTGCCACAAGTATCCAGCAGGCTCAAGCTCTTTTACAGCGGAGAGAGAACGAATTCATTGAGGGCATTGCATTTGGAAAACACAATTCTGTAATAATGCATGGGAATTTCGCAGATCGTGCTGAGTCCGGCAAGGTAAGAAAGAGGCTTTAGCCCAAAATCCTAATTCGGAATTCACGCATAAATTATTTCAGATAAATCACATCAACCGATGGTATAAGCATTGGTTCTATAAACACGTGGAAACATTCTTGAATGAAACAAAGGTCAAAGTGGAGTACATTCCTACTAGGGATTATTACCATCGACACACGAAACCCTATTTCTGGACATTGACAACATCACCTTTTTTCCGGTGTCGAATCTTTTCTTTCCTGTTTGGTTGGTCACTCCCAATGAACGCCCAGCTTATGAAACTGATTCTACCACAACCAAAGTGGGCAATTGATTTGGCTACAAAGCGGTTAATAGTTCAAGATTTTGTTATTCCGATCGACACGTTGGAGGAGTCGCTGACGCTGTCTCATAATCTTACAGGGGTAATAACCATATTATAAATATGGTTATATACGTATGTATGTAGTTGCTCCTTATAGATTACTTGAATTTTAGGTTTATCCGGTTTGGCTTTGCCCCTTTAAAATGTACAAGGTTCCTGGATTGGTGCGATGTAGAGGGGACGTAGATGCAGATTACATTGACATTGGGATTTATGGACTCATTTCAAGTGACAAACTCAAACAACTTGGAAATGCTTCTGAAGCTGTTAAAAAGTTTGAGCAGTTTAGTATACAAAATATAGGGTACGAATATTTTGACCATAATTGGCCATGAAATTCTCACTAAGCAACTATATATGCACGTAGCCCCAATAATACTGTTTTTAATTTCAATTGCGCAGAGCTCAAGGCATGTATACGGACTGTTTCTTGTCAAGAGAAGATTTTGGGAAAATGTTTGACCGGAGCCTTTATGACAAACTTCGGACACAACTAAATTGCCATGACGCCTTCCCCGATGTTTATGAAAAAATTTCTGTTACTCATAAAGCTAACTAAATACAATATTGAAATGATGTCACAGCCTGTACAAAGGCCAAGGTAAAGGTATATAAAGTAGAATAAAAGTACGGCCCACAGAAAGTTTTTGGTTGCTATCCGCAAAAGACTTTTGACCGCCCACGCCCTTCCTTATAAAAAACTCAGATTTTACTCCAGTGACGTCACTGGTTTT